>MU106875.1:6839-50775 GCA_012274485.2 Sinapis alba | reverse complement strand
ATCAATTCTTTAGAGAAACAGAGACAAGAAAGGATCCAAACCTCTTTGATCATCATCCTATGTCAGTGAACAATGCAACTATGCATTAAAACAAGATTGTCATAATTTTTGATTTTTTCTTAAAATATGTGGGCTAACAACCCCTACAAAAATATTGAGTTTTTCGGTACGTGATGTATTTTCCAAATTTTGTAGTTTTTAATGTTTTGTATAATTTCTAACCACATTCTTTATTTTTATTAATGTATTTTATACTCTATTTAAGGTTATATTGACATCATTTCTAATTTTTAAACACATAGTTTAATAAAACATCATATACTATAAAAATTAATGGAATAAACACTAAACAAAATCAATTCTTTAGAGAAACGGAAACAACAAAGGAACCAAACCTTTTTGACCATCATCCTATGTCAGTGAACAATGCAACTATTCATTAAAACAAGATTGTCATAAGTTTTGAATTTTTCTTAAAATATGTGGCTTAACCCCTACGAAAATATTGAGTTTTTCGGTAAGTGATGTATTTTCCAAATTTTGTAGTTTTTAATGTTTTGTAAAATTTATAACCACATTCTTTCTTTGTATTAATGTATTCTATACTCTGTTTCAGGGTATATTGACAATATTTCTAATTTTATAAACAAATAACTTAATAAAACATCATATACTATAAAAAATAGTGGAATAAACACTAAAAAAATATCAATTCTTTAGAGAAACAGAGACAACAAAAGATCCAAACCTCTTTGACCATCATCCTAAGTCAGTGAACAATGCAACTATTCATTAAAACAAGATTGTCATAATTTTTGAATTTTTCTTAAAATATGTGGGCTAATCCCTACGAAAATATTGAGTTTTTCTGTAAGTGTCGTATTTTCTAAATTTTGTAATTTTTAATATTTTGTAATATTTCTAACCACATTCTTTCTTTGTATTATTGTATTTTATACTATATTTCAGGGTATATTAACAACATTACTAATTTTATAAACAAATAACGTAATAAAACAGCATATACTATAAAAATTAGTGGAATAAACACTAAAAATATCAATTCTTTCGAGAAACGGAGACATCAAAAGATCCAAACCTCTTTGACAATCATCCTATGTCAGTGCACAATGCAACTATGCATTTAAACAAAATTTTCATAATTTTTGAATTTTTCTTAAAATATGTGGGCTAGCCCCTACGAAAATATTGAGTTTTTCGGTAAGTGATGTTTTTCCAAATTTTGTAGTCTTTAATGTTTTGTAAAATTTCTAACCACATTCTTTATTTTTTATTAATGTATTCTATACTATATTTCACGTTAAATTGACATCATTTCTAATTTTTAAACAAATAATTTAATAAAACATCATATACTATAAAATTAGTAGAATAAACACTAAAAAGAAAATCAATTCTTTAGAGAAACGGAGACAACAAAAGATCCAAACCTCTTTTACCATCATCCTACGTGAGTGAACAATGCAACTATGCATTAAAACAAGATTGTCATAATTTTTGAAATTTTCTTAAAATATGTGCGCTAACCGCTACGGAAATATTGAGATTTTCGGTAAGTGATGTATTTTCCAAATTTTGTAGTTTTTAATGTTTTGTAAAATTTCTAACCACATTTTATATTTGTATTAATGTTTTCTATACTCTATTTAAGGGTATATTGACAACATTTCTAATTTTTAAACACATAATTTAATAAAACATCATATACTATAAAACAAGAGTGGAATAAACACTAAACAAAATCAATTCTTTAGAGAAACGGAGAAAACAAAGGATCCAAACCTCTTTGACCATCATCCTATGTCAGTGAACAATGAAACTATCCATTAAAACAAGATTATCATAAGTTTTGAATTTTTGAATTGTGACAATCTTGTTTTTGAACCCCTACGAAAATATTGAGTTTTTCGGTAAGTGATGTATTTTTCAAATTTTGTAGTTTTTAATGTTTTGTAAAATTTCTAACCACAATATTTCTTTGTATTGATGTATTCTATACTATATTTCACGGTAAATTGACATCATTTCTAATTTTATAAACAAATAATTTAATAAAACATCATATACTATAAAAATTAGTGGAATAAACACTAAAAAAATATCAATTCTTTGGAGAAATGGAGACAACAAAGGATCCAAACCTCTTTGACCATTATCCTATGTCAGTGAACAATGCAACTACGCATTAAAACAAGATTTTCATAATTTTTGAATTTTTCTTAAAATATGTGGGCTAACCCCTACGAAAATATTGAGTTTTTCGGTAAGTGATGTATTTTCTAAATTTTGTAGTTTTTAATGTTTTGTAAAATTTCTAACCACATTCTTTCTTTGTATTAATGTATTCTATACTCTATTTCAGGGTATATTGACAACATTTCTAAGTTTTAAACAAATAATTTAATAAAACATCATATACTATAAAAATTAGTAGAATAAACACTAAAAAGAAAATAAATTCTTTAGAGAAACGGAGAAAACAAAGGATCCAAACCTCTTTGACCATCATCCTATGTCAGTGAACAATGCAACTATGCGTTAAAACAAGATTTTCATAATTTTTGAATTTTTTAAAAAATATGTGAGCTAACCCCTACGAAAATATTGAGTTTTTCGGTAAGTGATGTATTTTCCAAATTTTGTAGTTTTTAATGTTTTGTAAAATTTATAACCACATTCTTTCTTTGTATTAATGTATTCTATACTCTGTTTCAGGGTATATTGACAATATTTCTAATTTTATAAACAAATAACTTAATAAAACATCATATACTATAAAAAATAGTGGAATAAACACTAAAAAAATATCAATTCTTTAGAGAAACAGAGACAACAAAAGATCCAAACCTCTTTGACCATCATCCTATGTCAGTGAACAATGCAACTATGCATTAAAACAAGATTTTCATAATTTTTGAATTTTTTAAAAAATATATGGGCTAACCCCTACGAAAATATTGAGTTTTCGGTAAGTGATGTATTTTCCAAATTTTGTAGTTTTTAATGTTTTGTAAAATTTATAACCACATTCTTTCTTTGTATTAGTGTATTCTATACTCTATTTCAGGGTATATTGATAATATTTCTAATTTTATAAACAAATAACTTAATAAAACATCATATACTATAAAAATTAGTGGAATAAACACTAAAAAAATATTAATTCTTTAGAGAAACGGAGACATCAAAGGATCCAAACCTCTTTGACCATCATCCTATGTCATTTAACAATGTAACTATGAATTAAAACAAGATTGTCATAATTTTTGTTTTATTCTTAAAATATGTGGGCTAACCCCTACTAAAATATTGAGCTTTTCTGTAAGTGATGTATTTTCAAAATTTTATAGTTTTTAATGTTTTGTAAAATTTCTAACCACATTCTATATTTGTATTAATGTATTCTATATTCTATTTAAGGGTATATTGACAACATTTCTAATTTTTAAATACATAATTTAAAAAAAAAATCATATACTATAAAAAAGAGTGGAATAAACACTAAAAAAATCAATTCTTTAGAAAAACGGAGACAACAAAGGATCTAAACCTCTTTGACCATCATCTTATGTCAGTGAACAATGCAACTATGCATTAAAACAAGATTGTCATAATTTTTGAATTTTTCTTAAAATATGTGGGCTAACCCCTACGAAAATATTGAGTTTTTCGGTAAGTGATGTATTTTCCAAATTTTGTAGTTTTTAATGTTTTGTAAAAATTTTAACCACATTCTTTCTTTGTATTAATGTATTATATACTCTATTTCAGGGTATATTGACAACATTTCTAATTTTATAAACAAATAATTTAATAAAACATCATATACTATAAAAATTAGTGGAATAAACACTAAAAAATTATCAATTCTTTAGAGACACGGAGACATCAAAGGATCCAAACCTCTTTGACCATCATCCTATGTCATTTAACAATGCAACTATGCATTAAAACAAGATTGTCATAATTTTTTTTTTATTCTTAAAATATGTGGGCTAACCCCTACTAAAATATTGAGCTTTTCTGTAAGTGATGTATTTTCCAAATTTTGTAGTTTTTAATGTTTTGTAAAATTTCTAACCATATTCTTTATTTGTATTAATGTATTCTATACTCTATTTAAGGGTATATTGACAACATTTTTAATTTTATAAACAAATAATTTAATAAACAACATATACCATAAAAAAGAGTAGAATAAACACTAAAAAATATCAATTCTTTAGAGAAACGGAGACAACAAAGGATCCAAACCTCTTTGACCATCATCATATGTCAGTGAACAATGCAACTATGCATTAAAACAAGATTGTCATAATTTTTGAAATTTTCTTAAAATATATGGGCTAACCCCTACGAAAATATTGAGTTTTTCGGTAAGTGATATATTTTCCAAATTTTGTAGTTTTTAATGTTTTGTAAAATTTCTAACCACATTCTTTCTTTGTATTAATGTATTCTATACTCTATTTAAGGGTATATTGATAACATTTCTAATTTTTAAACACATAATTTAATAAAACATCATATACTATAAAAAGAGTGGAACAAACACTAAAAAAAATCAATTCTTTCTCTCTTTAGAGAAACGAAGACAACAAAGGATCCAAACCTCTTTGACCATCATTCTATGTCAGTGAACAATGCAACTATGCATTAAAACAAGATTGTCATAATTTTTGAATTTTTCTTAAAATATGTGGGCTAACAACCCCTACGAAAATATTGAGTTTTTCGGTATGTTATGTATTTTCCAAATTTTGTAGTTTTTAAAATTTTAGTATAATTTATAACCATAATCTTTATTTGTATTAATGTATTTCTATACTCTATTTAAGGGTATATTGACAACATTTCTAATTTTTAAACACATAGTTTAATAAAACATCATATACTATAAAAATTAATGGAATAAACACTAAAAAAAATCAATTCTTTAGAGAAACGGAGATACCAAAGGATCTAAACCTCTTTGACCATAATCCTATGTCAGTAAAAAATGCAACTATGCATTAAAACAAGATTATCATAATTTTTGAATTTTTCTTAAAATATGTGGGCTAACCCCAATGAAAATATTGAGTTTTTTGGTAAGTGATGTATTTTCTAAATTTTGTAGTTTTTAATGTTTGTAAAATTTCTAACCATATTCTTTCTTTGTATTAATGTATTCTATACTCTATTTCAGGGTATATTGACAACATTTCTAATTTTTAAACGTATAGTTTAATAAAACATCATATACAATAAAAATTAATGGAATAAACACTATAAAAATCAAATCTTTAGAGAAACAGAGACAACAAAGGATCTAAACATCTTTGACCATCATCCTATGTCAGTGAACAATGCAACTATGCATTAAAACAAGATTGTCATAATTTTTGAAATTTTCTTAAAATATGTGGGTTAACCCCTACGAAAATATTGAGATTTTCGGTAAGTGATGTATTTTCCAAATTTTGTAGTTTTTAATATTTTGTAAAATTTCTAACCACATTCTATATTTGTATTAATGTATTCTATATTCTATTTAAGGGTATATTGACAGCATTTCTAATTTTTAAACACATAATTTTTTTAAAAAATCATATACTATAAAAAAGAGTGGAATAAACACAAAAAGAAAAAAATCAATTCTTTAGAAAAACGGAGACAACAAAGGATCTAAACCTCTTTGACCATCATCTTATGTCAGTGAACAATGCAACTATGCATTAAACAAGATTGTCATAATTTTTGAATTTTTCTTAAAATATGTGGGCTACGAAAATATTGAGTTTTTCGGTAAGTGATGTATTTTCCAAATTTTGTAGTTTTTAATGTTTTGTAAAATTTCTAACACATTCTTTCTTTGTATTAATGTATTATATACTCTATTTCAGGGTATATTGACAACATTTCTAATTTTATAAACAAATAATTTAATAAAACATCATATACTATAAAAATTAGTGGAATAAACACTAAATAAATATCAATTTTTTAGAGAAACGGAGACATCAAAGAATCCATATCTTGCAAGATTTTGTAAATAGATAATTGCATATACTTTTTATTTTTAGACATTTGAATAATATTGTAAAAGATTTACAAGGAATAACTTCAGACTATATAGATTCCAAGGTCTTTTCAAATACTCCCGATTTTTAATATTTTGAATAGGTATGTTTGAAGATACCTTTACAATATATTTCAAAGGTAAATTTTTAAAATATTGCACTATACCAGTTTCGTGCATATATAATTTTTTTTTAATTTACATTCTGTTAGTATTTACTTAATAAATAATTGTCTAAATAAGTAAGAGAATTTTATCTAAAACCGAATAAACAAAACTGAGTCAAACGAGGATATTATAAACCATAAAGTACAATTTAAATATATATATATATTTAATTTATTCAATATATAATATTATAAAACAATTAAATTGCCCAAAAATGAATTATCTGAATATTTTAGACGAATATTAAGATTATTTAGTATTTACAAAGATATTTTAAAAAGATGTGAAATTAATGAAAAGACAATTTTTAAAAATTTATGCAATTTTATTTTTAAAAAAACATTTTAGATA
Organism: Sinapis alba; assembly: GCA_012274485.2. Lineage (NCBI taxonomy): Eukaryota > Viridiplantae > Streptophyta > Magnoliopsida > Brassicales > Brassicaceae > Sinapis > Sinapis alba. Next base: position 44,174 of record MU106875.1, on the reverse strand, counting down.
TTTTGACAAAAAATGGTTTAAGTAATTTTAGAATAAAAAGTATATTTTTAAATGAAAGTATAATTTTTATTATTATAATGAAAAGACATATATTTTGATAATTTCTAAAATATCAACACAATTTAAGGATGAATAAGCATTACTAATAGTATTTTTGGATTCCTATTATTATATTTTCATAAGAATCATATTTTAGTACTTAATTAAAATTTATTTTTCATACAATAATTTTTTTTAAATAATTACAAACAGTGAATATCGTTTTTAGCCTTGGCAGTTGGCACGACACTGACTGAACCATTGGTTTCTTGATTTTGCTACTGTAGTGAAATCTTTATAAATTAATAATGTTGGAACTACACCAAAACTATAAATTTTTATTAATTTATAAAATTATTAATTTATTGATATATTAATTGAACCAAAAACTCAATTTATGACTATAAATTATATTATTTTATAGAGATTTTTAGTATATATTAATTTATAGAGTATTAGTTTAAAGGTTATACAGTATTTCGTTATTTCGTTTAGCAATGTAAAGAATCAATAAAATATAACATATCAATCATTAAACTTTTGGTTTATATAATAACTCAATAGTTTTGGAAAAAATTACATAGAAAGTCACTTTTGTCTTCTTAATTTCATCCAAAGCCACATTTCACTTGAGAGGCACATTCTTAATATCGTTTGCCCATCTTACCCTTTTTTAAACTCAAAATTACTTTTTCCCTTTTCTCTTGACGTAAACATTCTATTCTTCTCTTATTCGATAAATTGAATCAAGAACTTCAAGGTAGAGAATATCAACCAAAACAAATTGTTGTCAATAGCATCAACTTAATCAAACCTTCTTCTCTCCTCGTCACTATGTCTTCATCATTCTCACCTTCTCTCCTACATCTTTTCCATTTTATTTTCATATCACATAATTGTTTTCGTCTTCATCATGGATCACGTAACCCATCCAAAGATTCTAACTTTTTGTTTTGTTGGTTTTTCAGTATTGTTGTGGATTTCAAAATTCAGATCTGTGAAGTTTCGATTTCAAAACCCAGATCTACAGAAGATGTGGACGGATAGCGTGTGGATGGGGGTTGCATGGATAGGTGGTGTGTGGATACCTGAAGTGTGGATAGGGTTATGTGTGGATAGTTCTACTACATCTCGGTTAATTTGTTATTTTATTTCCAAGTCTTTGATCCTCTAAAATGATTTTTACACATATTTTACCTTGATTGTCGATAATTCTTCTATATATTCTATATAGTTCACTTGTAATTTACATGTTCACAACTCACAAATCCTTTTTTTCTCCTATCCTTAACATATGTGTCCACATTTTATTTGTCCATAAACTTTTCATCCACAAATATATAATACACTTAAATTTTGTCTATAGGTATTACTATTTTTGTTTTCTGATATATACACGATCTATAACTCATTCGTTAAAGTAATACCCTCCACAATCCATTGTTCAACTTACATCGTCCACAATATAGTGTCCACGAGACTTTGTCCATATTTACATGTTGTATACTACTTATTCATATGTCGTAGACTACTTATCCATGTGTGTATGTCCACACTTACTCACTTCCTTGTATCCATGTATGCACCTGCTTGTTTATAAATATTCTTTGTGTACATGTTTACTACTACTTGTTTACAAATAGTTATCCACAAATATACATCTATATAGTCATACAAACACGTATAATACAAACATGTCTAATGTTTTCTCCTTTCATATATTTTATATCCATATTCATATATTTTATATAAAATATATAAAAATATAGAAAATGGATGTTAAAACATAAAGATTTTTTTTTATAATTTAATGTTAATAATATTTTTTTTAATATCTTACAATTTAAAAAAAAAAACAAATAAGAACATTGATGTAGAATAAATAGTTATAGAACAAAATAAATAAATAACATTTAACTAAACAAAAAAGTCTAGAAATTACTATCATGTAAACTTGCATCTCATTCTTTTTTATAAAGGGTAAAAATGTTCAGAACTTATCTTGTTTTTCGTTAAAGTATGCTCCAAGTGAGAAATGTCTTATAGTGCAAGAGAAAACTTAAATGTGGCCTAGCGAGTAATGCACTCATAGTTTTGTCGTCAAAAGAAAATAAGATCACTCTAATAGTTTAATTATATGGGTCGGACTGGGTTTGATTTAGGCTTGTTTATATAGTACGTGGGCTAATTGACCGATCCGGTACATGCAAATTTTAGATCAATGAATATTTTCCAGAAAACTATATATTCTGCTCGTAATAGTAATAAGCATCAATGTTAGATGATGACCACAACAATCTTTATAGATGGTCTAAAAATTGTGGATAATCCATAAAGCAAACAACCCAAATTGATCTTGCTTCTTTTATTCCCATTCGATTGTTGAAGGAGGCTTTGATGTAATGTCTTGAACCACACGGTTTACTCCTTGAACACTGTTGCAGATTTTCCGGGAAACATCATCCAGAAACTTATGCTCAAAATTGAACCTGCAAAACATTTACCAATCTCAGTACAATACTACCCTAAAAACTGCGTTTGCATTGAACACAAATGCAGTTATCCCTAAGAATCAAGATACCCTTTTATCCCTAATCAAGTATTCATATCAACACAAGTAGCATAAGACCAAACGGGTTCTCTATATGAGAATCAGTATAAAGAAAAGTAAGAAGCTTACCAATCTGCAGTCATTCCATCTTGGCTTGTAACTGCGCGAAGAGCAACCACATGAGAATGTGTTCTCTTGTCACCTTGGACTCCAACTGATCTTACAGGCAAGAACACTGCGAAAGCTTGCCAGATCGAATCATAGAGACCCGCATCTCTGATTGATTGGATGAAGATCTCATCAACCTGAGATAAACCGTGCAAAAGGAACATAAAATGAGTGTAATTGTAGAACAAGTATACATGTTCCAACCTAAGGTTTTAAATAAACTTGCCTGACGAAGAACCTCAAGGGCGTTTCCTTGAGTAACATCCCCCAAGACTCTAACTGCGAGTCCTGGACCAGGGAACGGGTGACGCTTCAAAAATCCTACGGGAACATTCAAGATTCTTCCCAGCTCGCGGACCTTTTTATTGCACAAACACAACAAACAAGGATCAAACAAACTGTACTGTAGTAAAACAATTACCAGTCGCAGGAAAGAAGGATAACTCAAACGCACCTCATCTTTGAAGAGAAGCTTGAGTGGTTCAATGAGCTTCAGTTTCATGTCTTTAGGGAGCCCTCCTACGTTATGATGACTTTTGATGGTGTGAGAATGAGTCCTGTCAGTACCTGGGGGAGGGCACGATTCAATCACATCAGGGTACAAAGTTCCCTGAACTAGAAAAGCGGGTTTCTTCCCATGCTTTTTCTCTAACTCCTGAGCAAACTGATCGAAAATGTTGATGAACTCCTTTCCGATTATCTTCCTCTTGGTCTCTGGATCCACTACGCCTTTGAGTTGACTCAAAAACTGCTCAGATGCGTCTACACAAGTAACAGGTAGATGCAAGTCTCTCTCAAAAGTATCCATCACACGTTCTTGCTCCTTATACCTACAAAGAAAACAATTCTAAATTGAAAAAGGAACATACCAAAAGTGTGTAGGCACAACTAAAACTAGCTTCTTCTCTGACCTTAATAGCCCATTATCAACAAAGATGCAATGAAGCCTATCTCCAATTGCCTTGTGAACAAGAGTTGCGGCAACAGTAGAGTCCACTCCTCCTGACAAAGCGCAGATGACATGTTCATCAGCTGCAACGGTTTTGTTAATCACTTTGATCTCTTCTTCCATCAGATCCTCCATCTTCCAGTCCGCAGATACTCCACACACCTCAAAGAGGAAGTGCTTAAGTGTCTCCATTCCTTTTGGTGAATGTGTCACCTGCAAAAAATCCAACACAAAACCATTTAAAATTAACACTTTAATGAATTAGACCAGACGACAACACTAATGAACTGGGCCAGAGGACCGTTGCAATAACCTCACTCAATCAAAACAAAAAAAAAAGGTACCAAATCATCAACAAAAATCTCACTTTTTTTTTCTTACATGAAAGGAATGCTCCTAAGTCTTTTGAAATGCTTTAAGATATGAATTAACAGCTAAAATGTGAAAGATACAGACTTTTATCATCCACTAAAAATCCAATAAAAACCCTTTCATCATCCTGACTCTAACCGATGCTTCACAAGCCACATCACATCCATTTAACTAAACTAACTGGACCACTAAACCACTGTCAAAATTTACCAATTTATCATTAAAAAAAAAAGACTTTCACTTTTTCAATTTCTTCCCAAGTCTCATGAGCAGCTAAAGATTCAAACTTTCATCATTGAATACCTAAAGCTACAAACTTTCAATATCTCCCCAAGTCTCATTTAACATATGAGCACCTAAAGATTCAAACTTTCATCACGAACAAAGATTCTTTATACCTCAGGATGATACTGCAACCCATAAATCCTCCTCTTCCGATTCTCCAAAGCAGCAACAGCTCCCTGAGCACTCTGCGCCACAACCTCAAACCCTATCGGAAGCTTCACAGCCTCATCTCCATGACTCATCCAAACCATCTGCTTCTCACCAACACACCCTTTCCCAAAAATCTCACTCTCACCCTTCACTTCAATCTCCATCTTCCCGTACTCCTTACTCTCTCCCTCCACAACTACACCCCCAAGCTTCTGCACAACCAACTGCAACCCATAGCAAATCCCCAAAACGTGAACACCGTTCGTCTCAGCCCACTCGATGAACCCTTCGGGGAAACTAGGCGCGTCGGGGGCGTGGACGGAGTGTGGACCTCCGGAGAGGATGACGACTCGTGGGTTGTAGCTGGTGATTTGTTTGAGGGAGGAGGTGCCGCTGATGACGAGGGAGAAGACGTTGAGGGATCGGATTCGGCGGGTGATGAGGTGTGTGTATTGTGAGCCGAAGTCGAGGATGAGGACTGTGTCGGGCTTCATTGTTGGGGTTTCCATGGAGGGATAGGATTTGAGGAGAGGAAATAGGGATTTAGGGTTTATGGTGGAGAGTGAGGCTTTGAGAAGAGGTTTATAAAGAGAGACAGGGGAGGCTACTAGGGCTTTTGTCACTCTTTAATAAGTTTAAAAAAATGTTTGAATTTTTGTGCCCACGTTTAAGCGTATCGTATTCCGTTATTTTTTTTGGATTTTTGACTTTTTGGCAATTCTCTTAAATAGCATTTTTAAGTTTTTATCACAAAATAGTTATAAAAGAATAAAATGATCAAAATAGTATTTTTTAAAAAAAAAAATTCAATTTTTTTATAATTTCTTTTTTAAATTTGAAATTATATTCCCAAACCCCACACTTTACTCTAAACCTTAAAGTCTAAATTAGTTAATTCTAGGGGTATAAATGCATATAAATAAAAAAAAATTAGCTTCTAAAAAACTTATTTTGCTCATTTTCTTCCTTAAGAACTATTTTTGTGAAGAACAAACTAAAATGGGCTATCTAAGGAAATTTATCTCTTGAATATAGAGAGATAATTTTGGATAGTGATAAGAAAGTTAAAATATTTATCAATTTTTGTTCAGTGTTTTTTTTTTTTTAAAGTTCAGTACAATTATAGTAAGAACACTGAAAAGCAGTTAATAAACATAAAATTGGTTCAATTATATTTGGACTTTTAGAATGGTATTAGGTATTTTTAAAAAATATTTGGTGTTTCGATAAAATATTAGATAAATTGAATTGTTCAAATTAAAATACCCAATGATTCAGATAATTTGGATAAAATGTGTAGTATTTTAATTTAGGAAGTTTTATAATATTAGATATACAATTGTTTTAAATTAAATATAACTACTGTGTTTATGTATATAAATAGTATTTTGGATATTAAGGTATCTATAGAGATGGCAAACATGTTAGTTCATGGCCGTTTGTCCTGCTCCACCACCAAATCGTTTTCATGTTGGTATCGGCAGAAGTGAAGCGTCAAAAGTGATATTTAACCTCAACATTAACTACATTTTTCATGTTTGAAGAACAACATAACCATCAATCAAATGGTATAATATATGTAACGTAATCCATAGTGTGAGAACCAAATTATCTGCATGTAGTTAATTTGCTTCTAGGTTAGATTCTTGTTTATTTGTATAACTTTGGGTGTTTGTGAAATTCTGTTCAAAATTGTTTTGTTCAGTTTGTTTTTTTGCTATTTTACTTTAAAATGCTCAGGTCTACTCACAATCTCCGATTGGTCAAAGTCAGTGAGTCAGAAGCTTTCAACTTCAACTAGAAAAAACTGTAAGAAAAGTTTTTGATGTTTTTGTTGTAGTTGGAAACTATAACTTATAAGAGAAGATTCTGAAATTTTCTTTTTATACATAGCAGAAAATATTGAATAGTCCGTAAAAAGTTCAGATTAATCTACTCTGCAATGCATTGTTCTTAGCTCATGAGAGATGTCAAGCACCAACCGTTGCAGAATATTTTCAACTACATCAGAGACAAGACCTTCAGTTTCACCACCAAAACCCGACCAAACACATGATGATGGCTTTACCATATCAGTCTCAATGATCTGATCCAACGTTCTTGGAGTGTCACAGCAGAGTAAACTCCAGTCAAAACGTCTCATTGTCTCCTGAATCAGGTCTTCTTCTCTAAGGGCAACTCCCAAGAAAGGCCAAAACCTGATGATGTCTTGACGGTTAATCTCGCGGAGAATCTCGTCTGTGTAATCAAGAACAAGAAGAAGCTGGCCGTTGTTGTGATTGCCGTGTGAGAACTCGTCTAGTAGTGATGTTTCTTCGTTGCATCTGGCCATGAGGTTAGTCCAGTTCAGTCTTGAAGCTTCAAGAACGTTCTTCACAAACTCATGAACAGAGTCTTTCTCGAGAAGATCATCCAAAGATACTATTCCAATCTTCTCTTCTACTGTTTTGTCTTCCAAATGGATCCTCTCTAGACTTGTACAATTGTGGTTCAGAGACCTTACATTGGAGTCGTGAGGATATGGATCAAAAACCTCCAAGTCCTTGTCCAAGGACCACAACTTGAAGCTCTCTCTTCTCTTCTCCAGCTTCTGTCTTCTCTCTTTGAGTTTTATCTGCAAGCTACTCAACTCATTAGGAACTTCATAAACCGGCGAGGAATCTGATCTCTCCTGTTGCCTTTCCACCAATAATCTTCTTGGCAAAACATCCTTCTCTATGCTTAGCTTGAAGATATCAGACTCAACCCGCTTCTTGCGTCTAAACACTGGTGACTCTAGGCTTCTATGGCCAGCTGTACTAGTAGAAACATCACTGTTTCTTACAGCAAAAGCTTCAGTTTCTCTAACTTTACCGCTACATTCGGGTTTAGTTTCTGCGTTGCTGTCTTTGTTAGATCCAACAACAAGCTTCACCTTCTTGGCTAGATGTTTGAATCTCACAGAGCTTGATAGTCTAGGCTTCAAGAGAACAATATCATCAGCCACGGAAGGCGATTTATCACGCCGTTCCTTCACCTTAGGTCTCTCCATGTCTTGACCTTTCTTCACCGAGATGGAATTAGGATCTTGTAAGAGTGTAATGAACAATTCTTTGTTAGAACTTAGAATATCTAATGCTTCCATGAACTGCTTAGACCGGTCGTTTCCTTTCTCCTCTGCCTTGGAACTGATCAACCTTTCAGCTGCTTCATTCACACAAACTTGAAGGTTAACAACCTCTGAGCTCTTCTTACAATCTCTCACATTCTTCAACTTATCATCTGTCTTCTCAACATCACACAAAGAAGTTGCCTCACTTAGATTATTGATCCTCTTTATATCTCTCTCTAGTAAACCCTGAGTAGGTTTTGGTTCATAGCTCTCATCTTCTCTTTCAGAGCTTAAAGATCTTCTCCTCGTTTTAGGCTTACTTGAACTACTCTCTCCGTCCACAACCCGCTGAACAAATCAATAGATTCAGTTTTCTACTTCCAAGTCCTAAAAGCTAACCCAAGAACTTACAATTTAAAGAACTTACATCATGACACTGACATCTCTCATGAAGTCTCTTGAGCAGATCAAGCTGGCTTTTAGTATAAACATTACCTGCAACAAAACAAGAACCAAAATGTAAAACTAAGATCATGAAATGATCCAAGAAACATACTACTGGTACACTACTAACCTGCAGAGTCTCTGATGGGTTTCTTCTGTGAACTCAGTCTCTTATTACCAGATTTAACATGTCTGAAATTGAAGAAGTTTATCAGTTTCCAACCACAACCAGACTTGTAACTCTCGTAGACAAGAGGGCTTTTAGGGAAAATTGCAGTAGTTCCAGGAGGACTCTTGCTGCTTCTAGGTGATCTCCTTTTCTCCATTGATTATCAAAGAACTCACAAATCACTCATATAAACCTGAAAAAACAAAAACCCTCATAAGAAAAACAAAAACAGAGGATTCTTGTAGTTGTGTCTGAAAAATTGCTTCTTATGGATACATGAACTGTGTCCCAAAGTGAGATTTTCAGTAAAAACTTCTTCTCAGTTAAAAAAAAATAACTGCTTTAGTCTAATAATGTAATATTTACATGTATATCAGAGTCAGAGATTTGCTTACCACTGAGATAGATTTCAAGGTTGAAATGGGACAGAAAAATATGCAAACTTTTTCTTTACAGAGACAGTGGAGCCAGTCAAGCACTGAGCTTTGTCATGGACTGATAAACTTTTTTTTTTGTAAAAGTTAAAAACCGCAAAGTTTTGTTTTTACATACAAAAGAAAAACATTGCCCAACATGATTGAGGTTGAGGATCTTTAGCGAAAATTAAAGGGACCCTTGTCTCTTCATCTACCCGTCTAAATAAAAGAAGATCTTTCTTCTTTAATTTGGGATTTTTTTTTTGTATTCAAGAAAGTTTGTAATTATAATAAACGAGGATTACTGTTTATTCTTGGAGATGGGTCCTTTGGCCATTAAAGAGGCTTTATATTAGTTATGGAGGAAATGAGGAAGATGAAGATGAATGAACGAATGAATAAACTTTTATAAACTGGAAATATGGGAGAATAAAAAAATTATTAGTCAAATGACCAACTGAAATATATCTCTTTTTATATCATCAGACATTTTTTCTTAGTGAGATTTTTTTTTGTTTTTTATAATAATATACAATTAAATTGTTTTTTTCTGCAAAATAAATAAGCGAAATGAGAAGATGGAGAGGGACGTAAGAATGAAAGAGACAACGGAAATTTGCAGATCGTTTCACATATAGACAATGCTTTCAAATAAAGCTTTTATTATTGTCATCTTCTTATCTACCAATATATATATATATAGATATAACATGTGTATCTGTGAGTGTGTGTGAAACATAAATATTACAGTGGGTTCTATGTGATTAAAACATTAACTTATCACTGACAGTAAAAAGCCTGTCAATAAAAGTGTACCTTTTTTTAGACAGTGCTCAAATTTTGGGCTCAATATTTATATCAACTGTAGAAAATATAACCGTTGGAATCAAACTCAAATAATTGAAATAAGTAGTACATTTGCTTTTAATGATTATTAGTTACATTTATATTATTATGTTTTTATTTATTTTATAATATAAGTTGTTTAAAAGTTTTTTGTTTGTTTTAAAATATAAACTATCTTATAAATATATGTAAATTTCTATTGTATCATTTCCTTCTCGAACGCTTACCAATAGGTCAGAGTACATAAATATTACTATTAGTCTTATTTTCTTCGTACTAATCTTATTAGAGACCTTCATCCCAAAGTATTTAGGGATTGCTTAAAAAAAAGAGAAGAAAAAGTGTTTAATTAGGAGTTAACAAGATATTGTTGTTTGCACTGTTCGTAGACCCCATTGATACGTAGCAATTCGCGATTATTTTTTTTTTTTCAAATAAAAAAAAAAGTTTTTAAAGCACTTTTTAGTTAAGCAATCTTAGGATGAATGTCTCTTAGTAATCAGTAACGTAGAGACGCGTACACTTCCATCTGTGTCATACTACGTGTCTACACATGCACATTTAATATGTGTGTATACATTTATACATCAAGGTTTTAATGTGTATATTTGGATAAAATATAGCTATAAAGTATCCGATCCCAACACGGCATGCTCTCTCGTCTTCCCATTTTTTCATATTTTTGCTACCGGGTCTTTGTTTATCTTACAAGTATCTTTATGGAAATTACTAAATTAAATCCCAAATTTATCAATCATTTTCTTATTGGATTAAGCTGTTTCGCATATTTGATATATTTATTTCAGCAATGAAAAATTAACTATTAATCCAGTGAAATTATTATCGCATACGTCGAGAAAGATTTGAGATTGTATTAGGATAATCCATTTTGGTCAACGTATGTTAGGATAATCTAATCGTATTGTTATATAAAAACTGGTGGAATATTAATATGATTGTTTGACTAGTAACGGTATACGTGTAGTTGTCGACTTGTCTTATGTTATTAATAATCAAATCCATCTAACTTTTACCAAAGTTTCGCTCCGCCATCGAATAGTATACAAGTATTTATGTTAAATGTCAATACATAACATTTTATAATTGTTTATGTCATACACGTAAATTCAGTAGACAAGTTATTTAAATAGTGTACCGACAAAAGGTATTCCTACGTATGACATTTTCTCACCGTTTACATATTTTCAGCTTAATGCATGCAAGTGCAAGCATCTTCAAAAAAATCCATAAATTTTTCATACAAAAATATTAATATATTAATATAATTTATAAAATTAAAATTTAATTTTGAAAGAGGAACTAAATCGATAATTAAGATGTCTTTGAAACAGAGGGTACACAAAAAAAAATTCACTTGGATTTTTTTTTTGTAGAAAACCCAAAAACTAAACGGCATATTATATTTGTATTTCTATTTTGTAATGCGTTTATCCTCTATTTGTATGATGTAATATGTGTTTATCATTTATAAACATAAAACTAATATCTGTTACAAAAAAACATAAAACTAATAAAATTAAGTTTTATTAAAAAGATTAACACAATATTTTAGAAAATAGACCATTTATCTTTGATATATTTTGTTTGAAAGTATATATATACAGTATATTAGTATAATGATTTACATATATATTATATATATACCTATATATAACGTACGCGTCGATGTAGGTGGATCGTATCTACTACATTCATGAACGTCGTTTCGCATTATTGATGGAAGTTAATTACTTTTTTTTTTTTTTNGACTAATCCCCAAGGGGAGGTGCAGCCCACGGATAGACCCTCTCTCCGGGTATGCAAATGGGCCCTAAAGCATAGGCCCATATCCGTGTAAGGTGACCAGGATAATTGTGACTTAGTTTCGCGCAGCAGGTGGGTCGAACCTGAAACATGTTGGTGTCCCAGGCCCGCCTCCTTACCACTCGACCACAACCACCTGGTCGAAGTTAATTACTTCAGATTTATAAAAGAAACTTCCTTGCAAATAATTGGAAGTTTGGATTTTGGAATAAGGATTTCAGTCCTATTTGGGTATTTATAAATTTTAATTTGTGTTTGGTTTGATTTTTGCGGGTTCGATTCAGATTCTAATAACTTGTTTAAAGTATTTTTTAAAATTAAAAAATTTATATAATTTAAATTTTATTAAAATCTAAAAACAAAACTAATATATAACATACAAATTTGAATTGTGTATATCAAAGTACCTAAACTTAATATAAAAATTAGTTTAATTTAAATATTTAGATAGAAAATCAGTTGATATTTCAAGTACTTTGGTGTTTTGAGTATTGTTTAACTATTTACATATTTAATTTTGACTATTTATATACATTTTCAAGTATTCTGGACAACTTCAAAATATCTAATATATTTTGGATATTTTTTTGGATGTTAAATCAGAAAATATTTAATATATTTAAGTATATAAATTTGATTTGGATCTATTTGGATATCCAATATATTTTCATTTGGAACGGGTTCGGTTCCGGTTTTCTAGATACCAAAATTTAAATCCATTCGAATCTCCAACCAATTTTGATTTGAATTTGATACTACTTTTGGATCGGATTTGGTTTGGTTCTTTGGATTCATAGCATCTCTAACCATTCTCTATATTTGCCTATGCATTTAAAGGTAAATCTATTACAAACCAACTCTATTTTCTCCTCCAGAATATAAATTTCTATTTTTTCTATAAGTAAGAGAATAAATAGCAATTTTTTATTTTTAATCTATAATTAGAGATTACTATTATAGAATAATACATTGGAGTAAAATCCACCTCTATTATAGAATTTCTCTGTTTAAAAGGCAAAAATAACAAAATATATTGAAAATGCTCTTAGCAAATACTGGAAAATGAATCTACTTTTATTATATTCAAATAGGATTAAAAAAGTTTTAAAATAGCATCCAATAACACATTTAAAATTTTCTCAGTTTTTGAATCTTGTTTTAAAACCATTTATCTACTAAATGTTTTACAATCCAAAAATCTGGAAGTTCTAATACCAATTATAGAAATTATTAATCTAGGATTGCCTAATGTAAAAGTAACAACTTTTATCCTTAAACTAAACGTGAAATAAAAGGTTTAACGAGTTCACAACCTATAACTGGTATATTTCATAGGAGAACTTCTACTCCCATAATCCACTAGATCAAAGAGATTACATACCACACAACTTTATGATGTATAGTGTTTTAGGTTACACCAGAATCAGAAACACAAAGTTAGAGAACAGACCAACTACAATAGATACAAATAGAGTTGGACCTAAACTATGTTATCTATCAGGTTGTCCACGAGCATGCATATTTATACCTTGCTCTTAGCTCTCGTAATGGGCTGTGGTGAAGAAAGGGATGGCCCATAAGTCTCCTTGTCTAGGCTCAAACCTTCTCTTGGCGTTGGGCTGATATAAAAACCAACAGAGAAGAAGAATACCCCGAAACATTACAAAAGAAATAAAATATAGTCTATATGTGACGTAAAAAAACACTAGTAGGAAAGATTAGCATGGAATAGCCTCTTTTTTTTACTAAATAACCTACAAAATAAAAATAAAATTATTTATTTCTGGTCATAAATTAAAAGATTCACGATATCAATTATATTAGTCGTCAGGTCCACTTGGAATCTAATTAATAAAGTAATATAATCGGTAAATAATAAATTGGTTCGACTAAACAAAACATCATGGTATGTCCGAGACAACAAACGTCAGTCAATTCAGTATTGTTTTAGTTAACTGACGTATTCCAAACCTTATATCATCCCATCCCCAGTAGAAATTGCATCATATAATCTAAGATAGCTAAACCGGTCCAGTGACGACCTAACGGCGTCGTTTGTCATTGTGTCCCCACGCGCTTACGTCACATTCCACATACAATGATATTCGATAAATGTAAATATTCCCATTTGTTTTTTTATTAATTAAGCAATCCCGTGTTTCACTCCTCTCTCTCTCTCTAGCTTCATTGTTTCTGTGTGTGATTAAAAAACGGTTGGTGAATCCTTGGTGGAGCATTCCATGGATTCGCTCCGATTTCTCCGGATTCTTCTCCTCTCCGCTTCGATCTTACTCGTCTCCATCCTCTCCACAGTCACCGCCGGTGATATTGTTCACCAAGACGATTTAGCTCCGAAAAAGCCTGGTTGCGAAAACGACTTCGTTTTGGTACTCTTCTTCACTAATTTCCAAGATTCTCCATCGAATTTTTGTTGATTTCCCGAGATTAGCAACTTTTGAGCTTGAACTCTCTCAGTCTACTGATTTAGCTTGTAGTTGATCTAAGTTCTAGATTCCTGCTTCTTTCCTTAGGTTAAAGTTCAAACGTGGATTGATGGTACTGAAGACGCAGAGTTTGTTGGCGTTGGTGCTAGATTTGGGAGGCGGATCGTCTCCAAGGAGAAGAACGCTAATCAGACTCACGTTGTTTTTGCTAATCCTCGTGATTCTTGTTCACCGCTCAAGACTAAGGTTTATATTATATAGTTGTGAGATTTGAGAATCAATGCATTTGAACTTACAGGATTATTTTCAATATTTGTTAGCTTATTGGAGATGTTGTTATTGTGGACCGGGGAAACTGTCGGTTCACTGCTAAGGCTAATAATGCGGAAGCTGCTGGTGCCTCTGCTTTGCTTATCATTAATAACCAGAAAGGTAGGTCTGTTGATTGCTTTGATCTTTATTGGACAAATCACTTATACTGAGTATATGTTTGTTTGATAGAACTTTACAAAATGGTTTGTGAACCGGACGAAACTGATTTAGACATTAAGATTCCTGCCGTCATGCTCCCACAAGACGCTGGTGCAACCTTGGAAAAAATGCTTATCAACAGTTCTAAAGGTATGTCATCATAGATATGAGATAATCTGTTTAGCTTGGATTGTTTTTTTCAATCACGATATATGCTTCAGAACCATTAGTTTGATATGAATCTTCCGTATTTTTTGCAGTGTCGGTGCAGCTTTACTCCCCAAGACGACCAGCTGTTGATGTAGCCGAAGTCTTTCTGTGGTTAATGGCTATCGGTACCATTTTGTGTGCTTCTTATTGGTCTGCATGGAGTGCCCGAGAAGCAGCTATTGAACATGATAAGCTTCTCAAGGTTTGTACTTATTTGGGAATATACTAGTGTTAGGCTGGGAACACTTAGTTGAAATAGGTAAGGATAACGTAAGCTGACAATAATTAAGTGGTCCCTTCCCCTTCTTGTTCAACTCTAATGATACCCATAGTAGCTGGTAACTTAGGAAGAAAAGTCATTTATAATACATTGAACAACACTTTACCATTTCCTTACCATTTTACTTTCCTATTTTAGAAAGGTTGTGTCAACAATAACATCCAAGAAAATGGATGGGTAAAAGATGGCTTTTCGAATGAACTGGGCCCCTCCTTGTGGCATTTGTCTACTTTTGAGAAAACATTCACATGGCGTTGTTTATGGTTTTATAGTCAGTGTTATTGTTCTTACGTAATCATATACTTACTTCTAAATCATTTGTTATATTTGTTGCAAAAAATGTAGGATGCTATAGATGAAATCCCTGGCACAAATGATGGGGGTAGTGGTGTCGTAGAGATCAATACTCTTTCAGCTATTTTTTTCGTATTTCTTGCGTCGGGCTTCCTGGTGGTTCTTTACAAGCTTATGTCTTATTGGTTTGTGGAGCTTCTTGTGGTTGTCTTCTGCATTGGTGGTGTTGAGGTACCAACTTATTCTTGGTTCTATTATTTTCTTATCCGACTTATAATCCTAATCCAATGAATACTTATATTGAGTTGACAAACCGGTTTGATGAAGTCTTGTACCTTCTCTATCTTCAGGGTTTGCAAACTTGCCTTGTCGCTTTGCTATCAAGGTAAAAAAACATGTTTCCTTTCAACACCTCTCGTCCTATGCTCTCGAATACACTTGCTGGAGAATGTCATTGATTGTGTTCTTTCTCCTTTTTGCAGATGGTTCCAACGTGCTGGAGATTCTTACATAAAGGTCCCTTTCCTTGGACCAATCTCTTATCTGACTCTTGCAGTTTCTCCTTTCTGCATTGTCTTTGCTGTTCTATGGGCGGTTTACCGAGAGCGTTCCTTAGCTTGGATTGGTCAAGATGTTCTTGTAAGGATTGTAGACCCCCAATAAAATTTCATTTTCAACCACATTCTGTCAGATTAGATTTGATATTGTTGTTCTATTGACTAGGGGATCGCATTGATCATCACAGTATTACAGATTGTTCATGTGCCAAATCTTAAGGTATATATCTCTTCTCAATCTTTCTATCTTAAGAGTTTCCAAAACGTTTCTGGAGGTATGTAAAGATTCTAATAATGCCACATATCGGTTGGAACAGGTCGGGACAGTTCTTCTCAGCTGTGCCTTCTTGTACGATATCTTCTGGGTGTTTGTCTCCAAGAAGTTGTTCCACGAAAGCGTAATGATTGTCGTAAGTAACCAACCAACCAATCAGTGCCTAAAACACAAATCTCGTTTTGAAATCGTCATTTCCCCTCATAGGTTAAAAAAGTGTAATGTTGCTTCTTCGTTCTTCTTTGCAGGTAGCACGTGGTGATAAAAGCGGAGAGGATGGCATCCCTATGCTGCTGAAGATTCCGCGCATGTTCGATCCGTGGGGAGGCTACAGCATTATTGGATTCGGTGATATTCTTTTGCCTGGTTTGCTGATCGCATTTGCTCTCAGGTCCAAAAAGCTTTTCACTCTCTCTATCATATAAAAAATCATCACATAGTTTCCTTTCACCGAGTTCCTAGCAATTTGCTCTTTGCAGATATGACTGGCTAGCTAACAAGACTCTTCGAACCGGCTATTTTATATGGGCAATGGTTGCCTACGGATTAGGTAAGGTCGATCACACACAAATCCGCATAACCTCACTATCTCATTTTATTGACAATCAATCATTCGACCATTTAAAAACTACAGGTCTTTTGATTACTTACGTGGCTCTAAACCTGATGGATGGACACGGCCAACCAGCATTGCTCTACATTGTCCCTTTCACACTCGGTAAGCTAGAAAATATCTCCATATCTCTCACTCTTTGCTCTCTCCATAACGTGCATTAAATGAATTTTGAGAGAAATTCTCGTGATGAAAATATAGGAACGATGTTAACCCTAGCTCGAAAAAGAGACGATCTTTGGATTCTATGGACAAAGGGAGAGCCAGAGAGGGCGTGTCCTCACCATGTCCGGCTTGAACAATGCTCTGAGTAATGAAATAGTTGATACAAGAGATATATAAAAAAGCCTTTGGGGGGTTTGTAACCAGTGTAACGTAAGCTGTAAGATTCTTATTCTCTCAGGTCCTGTATAATCTATGTTACTTGCATAAGAAGAATCCACGATCGTTCTGTCTTATGGTTTGTTTCTTATGTAAGACGAGTGTTGAAAAAGTTGTATATACCACGTAGACAAACATTGTCAAGCTCTCAATATTATTGGACCGATTTTGTAATCTAAACAATCATATTATTTTGCTGACTTAGTTTTTGTTCATAACCAAATTTCATTTTCCTTTTTTCGTCTAAAATGTAAAGAGTTAGAAAGACATAGTGGACGTGTAGTCTAAATTTGGAATCTCGTACAATAAAAAAAGTAGATTACATCAAATGAGTTTTAAGTTTTTATGTTGCTTGCCCTCTCTTTTGTCTCTTCTCATCATTCAGTAACAAACCAGAGCATATAAAAGAAAGAGTGGGAAAGAGACGAATTAGATGAAAGATTGAATTTCTGTTCTATACACAATCAATTTTTTGGTTGTTGATCTCTCTACTCTCTCACTTCCATCTATCCTCAAGAGAAAAAGAAAGACAAGATAAAGAGAGCTCTTCAGAATTTCCAACAAAACAAAAAAAAACGAAACCTCATTTCTTGATATTATCCAATGGTTCAGGGCTCATCCACACTAAACCCTGAGATTCTAACCCTCCAGGTCGTGTTGTGATTCCGAAGTCAGGGAGGAGTCTCTGCCAGCTATATGTTTGATTGGTTTTGAATGAATCATTTGACTAGGGTCCTCTGTTTGTTGAACCAGGAGGTGTTGAAAAACCAGGTCTCAGATTAAGGGACTTCAGTTTCAGATGCTCGCTTAATAGCTGTTGTGACACATGATCAGATAGCACTGGCTGGTTGTCCTTGTTCCAATTATACCCTGGTTGGATTGAACCGTTGTTGTCCCAAAATACATGAGGAGGAGGTGTCCTTGGACTACTCCGAGGCTGCCTAGGCTCCTGAAAATAACTGTTGGTGTAGAAGTTTCCTGCACTTCCGGGGCTCCTGCTTGATCCTATCCCTTCTTGCAACAAGTTGATTGTGGTTTGTCTCTGGTGATGGAAAGGGATGGCTCCACCTCCCGCGGTTAAAGGTGTTGATGAGCCAGAGAGAACATGGGGACTAGATATCGGGGATGGAGATCTTCTGCCGCTAATGTGCGGCGAATGCGAGTGAAAGATTGGACTACCCACTGGTGAAATAGGGCACGACATGTTCCTAGGAGACTGAGATGTACTGTAACCAAAAGGAGGAAAGTTAAGCCACAAAGATGTTTAGATATGCTTAGAAAATGGAGTGGCTAACAAGTAAGTACCTGAATCCCAAGCTAGGTTTTAATCCTTTCTGCTGGTAATTGCTTGTGTCTTCTGACTCTAACGGGAGACTCCTTGCGTGTCCAATGTCCTAAAAACAGATAGATTTGTCAAGCAACCAGAAGTATAGAGATTTTAGAATTGAGGAAAACATGAGATAGCATACCAGTGATCTCATGGTGCTTGAAGCTACATTCATAGATTCTGCAGACTCTGCACTCACAAGAGGCCTTTCCAACGGCATCACGTTTCTAACAAAAGCGTGCTCTAAAAGCTGAGCAGCTGTTGGACGATTTGCCGGGTTTCTTTGTAGGCATTTTCTCACAAAATCCTTCCCTTCTTCAGATAAATGATTAGGGATATCCGGAAGGTCCTTGCTGTTTCCGATCTTGAACATAGCAGGAACCTGTAAAGAACTCATACGCATGAGAATGGAAAAGATTCACTTCACTAGATCTCTTGTTTCTTTAGTACTTTATAATTCACTAACCCCTTCATACTGGCTCCATGGAGGTTTCGTTGTAGCCATTTCTAAAACAGTACATCCTAGACTCCATATGTCCACCGCAAGGTTACTGCCACTTGAGTTCTGTATCACCTGACATCCATATCACAAGGTATACAAAGCATCAGCACATTAGCGTATCAATAGTGAAACCGATGTTTGTAGCAGCATACTGACCTCAGGTGCCATCCAATATGGGCTTCCCTTGAATGATAAAGGACCAGATTGAGCAGTAATCTGCATTTTGTTCATGAATTTGTATTTAAGAGTTACGCAAAATTTGAAACAACACAAGGGGACAAGATTGAAGAGAACATATCCATACATGTTTAGCCATCCCAAAATCAGCCACTTTTACCCGTCCATGAGGATCCACCAATATATTTGCTCCTTTGATGTCCCTGAACATAGTTAACATCCATATTCACTTGATTCTCCAATGAAGGAAACCTATGAATCAGGAGAATACATAGAAAGCTTACCTATGAACAGTGTTTTTAGCGTGCAAGTACGCGAGCCCTGATAAAATTTGTTGTGTGTAGTTACGGATTGCATTCTCACCAAACTGGCCGTACTCCTGAAGAAGTTTATAGATAGAACCACCAGAGACATACTCCAGATATATATACAGCTTGTCATCTACCTGTATGGGGCAAGGAAGTAAGAGCAGCATAGTCATTTCCATAGGTAGTTCAGCTGAAACAGCTAATAGTATCCTCAGTGTGTTACTGATACCAGAGGACAGAAAGATCCACAGTATATAAATGTATAACTTACGGTTTCAGAGCCATAATACTGCACTATGTTAGGGTGTCGTAAACGGCTTAGAACTGCAATTTCCTGTGAGAGTCAATTATTGAAAAAGAAACTGAAATGTTAGAAACTTAAAGAGACTTATTTCACTCAAAAGAGCAGTTTGGTGATTTGTAACTCACCTGACCCAATTGTTGGGCACTCTCCCTTGACTTGGCATCATCTGAGCATAGAGTAACCTCTTTCATTGCACACATCTCACCACTTTCACTGAGGAAGAAAACATAGCTGATCAAAACCAGGAGTAGCATAGAAATTAAACATGCAAGGTCTTTCCAATTAGAAATTACAAACCTGTTGAAACCAAGATACACATGTCCAAAACTGCCCATCCCCAGCAATCTCCCTTTTTTCCATCTTGATCCAGGGCTTACTGTAGCCTCTGCCCTTGCTGGACTACGGGGGACTGACGGCGATGTAGCTGCCGAATATGTCGGAGACAACGGAAAAGTATTTGATATTAATAACGGCGGGAGAGGCAGACGGTGGCTTTGCTGTTTGTTATCATCAAGCCGTCTAGTAGGAGAGCCAGTGGTTGATCCTCCAGCTCGAGGATGAAGAGGTGTAACGGCGCCACTCTGTATTCTAGAGCTAGGACCAGGACTCGTCATTCTTGGGCTAGGTACAGGGGAACATTCAGGGCTACACCTGCTCTGAGGCCAAAACAACTGAGCAGACATATCTCCACCAATGGAATTGTTACCCGAGTTGTAACCTGAACCTGGGCTCGAGCACTGTCCGGATCCAAGCAAGGAAACATCTGGATACGGTTTGCCAATCAACAACCCATGGTTTGAGACCTGATCTGGGACAAATGATCTCATTGGACTCCTGGAAGGACTAGACAACAAGCTATCTGGAGCACTGCAGAGTACCAGGTCCCGTTTTGGGATTTGTAGATTCTTCACATGAGTCCCCAGAGGTCTCCGGTTTTTGTTGGACAAGTTTGGAACAGGCTTGAACATCTCAGCTGAGTTTTTGTTACTATGCATTGGCTGATCCCTATACATATAGAGTAGGATAACAACATGTTTAGATATAGCTAGCCAGAGAGTAAGATAGAGAGAGAGCATAGTGCACAACAAAAACAACAGGAATAATGAAAGGAACATTGACTAGTACGTATCAAAACTCACCTCGAAGAAATGTTTAGTGCTGTTCTGTTTCCATTCTCACAATCAGAAGCCAATGGACTAAGAATAGAATCAGATGGATTGTCACCCACAGAGCTTCCACTAGACACAGAAGCAGTGGTGAAATCAGCCTCAGCACCGCTATTATCAGGCACATTGGAAGCACCACCATGGGGCTTTGGAAGTGGCAAACTTGCATTGGAACCTGGTCTCTGTGATCCAGAATCAATGCGAGTTACAGTAGTACGGATAGCAGGACGAGGAAGAGGTACAGCAGGAGATCTTGCTGCAAAACTCTGACAACGTGAAACCCGAGTAGAAGGAGATGGAGATCTTGATGGTAGTCTAGATATAGCTCCTCTTTCTGATACAATCTCATCACGTCTTCTACGTGACTTTCTTGATCGACAACTAGACTTATCCTCAGACCCAAAACCCAGTTTCCGGTTAAAGGCATCGATGATACTCTCCTTGTTAGATTTCTTCTTTTCATCTTTTGATGAATGTTTACTCCACCAAGGCATGATCTTTCCAGCAAACTATATAACTCCTTTTTTAAAAAAAAGATGTTGTTCGTTCCACACTAGAAAGTAACTATCCTTTTGACCACTTCAGAGATCATACTCGGTTGACCCAACAGAGGTCAACAATTGAAATAAAATCCCAATTTAAACGCCATTTTTATAATCCCACTGGCGTCTGACCAATACAGAGAAGCAGCTGAAAGATCTGAGTACAAAAAATAAAACACAAAGTTAGGTTTCAGCTCCAACATTCTGATACTAGCAAACAAAACCTATGATTCTGAGAGATTATATCTATGAGAATCTCTTAACTAGTTCTCAAAAAATGAATGTGATCATCTTCTACCAAAGCTAGTCTGAGATCCATTGCCAACAGTAAACTTAAAGTTTGAACCTTTTCAACAGATCTACACAGACAAGTTCCATTAAAGGGTACCCAAAGTAAACCCAGAAACAGAACCATTCAATCTCAATTGCACAAATCCACGCACAGACACAAAAACCCAAATCAAAAGTTTCAAACTTTCACGGTGAAATTGATCGTGGAAGGTGCTTAATCGAGACCTAGTTCTTACCAAATTACCAGATTTTTCAGCAGCTTCAATCGAAGAAAGCTGAGACTCGGAGGAGCAATCGAGAATCCAGGAAGCGTCAGATCCCTAAATTGATGCTTACAAGTGAATAGAGCTTCCACTTGCAGTGATAGAGTCTCTGAGAGGAGATAACGAAGACGAAGAGGTAGAGAGAGAGAAAGGGCGAGAGAATAAGAAGTGTAGAGAGAGAGCGCGTTCGGAGAAAGCATTCACTCTCAGATTTCTTCCTTCTTGCTGCGTTAATCTACTTTAGTAACTGATATAATGATACTTACTCATTATTGGGATTTATTTGTGTTTAATGTCTTAATATTTTTAAAGCTTTTTTATTTATTTGCGGAAAAAGACAACGTGAAAGGAAAACAAATTGAAATGACATAGCTCTGATTTTACAGATTTTTTTTTTTGTTTTCCATATTTGATGGGCACAAATATTATCAAAATACCATTTCTTTTTGGAAGTTGAATTGTATGATCGATAAAAAAAATATTTGTAGGTGTATATTGTTCCAATTATATTTATTTGCGATTTTTTCGTTTATAAGGTCTCGTTAAAAAAACTAATTTATCAAATTTTATTTTTGGGAAATTTAATTTTCTACTAATCATGCTTTTCCTTTTTTTAGTTTTTTTTTGTAAAATAACCTGTTTTAATTTTAATAATATACCAGATTTGAAAAAAAATATTCTAAATGAGATAAAAAAAAATCTTTATCAGCGGATTAAATTAATGAATACTTGTATTTGTTTCTTAGTTGTCTGATTGATGATCAGAACGAAAACTTAGTATTATTAATCAATGCTAAGTTTGCTTAATTGATAGTTTTTGGGTAATCATCCACAAATATGGGAAGAATATCACATTACTCCTAAATCATTGGGTGCCAAATGGAAACTACCATACTTGATAGATTTAGATATAAAACAAATATCATCTTTTCCTTCATGTGCATAATTGATCAATTAAAAAATCAAATCTGAGAGAAACTTGTTTTTCTCATGTGAAATAGATAATAAAATTTTGCCGAAAAACAGTAATAATAAGATTAGAATAACAACACAACATTACAACTTTTTTTTTGTGAAACATTACAACTAAATATCTAAAACTATAAGAAAAATCAGTTACTAACCAAAAAATACGAGAAAACAAACATCAAAATAAAAGACATATTTTATTTGATTACATTATGGTAATGAGCCGTTGCATTCGTATCAGACAAATAAATTTAATGTTATAAAATATATAAAACGTTGTTAAAAAAATAGAATAAATATATTGAAAATGATAACGATCTTTACGCAATCTATTCACCAAGCGATTAATGTATATAAATGTGTGTTATGTGATACTACTTAAAGTTATGACATCTATGAATTTTATTTTCGTCTCTTCCAATTATGAAAAATGTATAAAAGCATTGCATGTCAATGTCACCTTCACGTGTTTAGACGAACATCTTAAAGTATAACATTAACATTCGGTAGTTCATTGCCTTTTCACAGTTGACCTTTGCGTTTACATTCATCCAGCTTGACTCAAACCTCACGACAGAACTGATACTTTTTCCGTTTCATATTATTTGTCGTTGTAAGAAAAAAATTTCGTTTCAAAATAAGTGTCACTTTAAAGTTTTAATACAAAATTTATTAATAAAAATTTTTATTTTATTTTTTATTGGTTGAAATATAGTTAGGTGTATAGATAATTATATTTTTATTTTGGAAATATACAAAATTATGTTTTTTTAATATATGTACATAAACGTAGAACGACAAGTAATATAAAACGGGGGAATATTACACTACAAGAATTAATTAAGTATAATGACACTGTCATTTATAAATATAATGAAAATGACGATATAACTCTCTATAGTGGTGTATATATAAATATAAGTATGAACTCTTGTATTATACTATTTTCTTAGCGTAAGTGTTTAAATTAGAAAAACTGAAAAAGCAGGTGTGAAGTCACGCAACTCGAGTATGTGAAAACTGTAATTAAATAAACATCATCATATAATAATAAAGATTTTTTAGAGGTTTTCAATTAACTAATAATATATCTAATCTACCATATACACGGAATATATATAACATATTTTCAAGATACATTTAACAAAGCAAAATTACATTTTGTCAAAAGCAAATCGAACCAAAAAAAAGTTTTGAGGTCAGTTATGAAGACAAAAAACAGAATAAACCGAGTGCACAGTACCTGGTAGAGCCGCAACTCAAACCGAGGACCAACTTCTTTTAGCTCTATCGATTTCGGGCCTCCTTCTCCTTTATCATACACATGATTCCTATAATATTTATACGCCCATAAGAATTTTCAAACAAGAAACGACACAAAACAAGCAAAGTTTTCTGGAACTTGGTTATTGTGGAGAAAACTTGTATACCTGAATGAAATGTAATCAGGTTCATTAGAAAAAGTAACGATGCGCTTTGCATCAAGTTTAGGAACTGGAAATATGTGTGTTTAAGATGTTCAATACTCTTTTACCCATCTGCCAAAAGATCAACATGTTTTACATTAGAAACCAAAAAAAAAGGAGTAAATCAACTCTCTAAAAACTCCTTCAAAATTGCAATAAAGGAAGTGAAGTGTTCAACAATACGGACCTGGGTTGCAAAGTGTTCAAAAATGAGATGAGGATACTGCTCAGACATTTTTCCCATTTCTTTCTTGGTTTGAATTTCAAAAATGAGAGGGGGATACTTTTCCACAGTATCGTCAACTGGTTGGAGGATTACATTATCTTGCTTTCACACGGCCATATATTCGTATATGCGGTGAATCGCCTCTCAAAATTCATGCATCAGCCGGCAACAAACCATTGAACGGCGGCGAAACATGTCCTCAAGTATCTCTATGAAACACTTACTCATGGTATTGTCCGGCATTGTAACACTTCGATGACCTTACATGCTTATTCTGATGCAAATTGGGCTGGTGACCTAGAAGACTTTGTATCAACAAGCACATACATAGTATATATTGGTGGACAGCCCATCTCTTGGTCGTCGAAAAGGAAAAAGGTATTGCTTGATCCTCCACGGAGGTTGAATACAGGTTAGTCGCTAATACAGCCGAGGAATTATAGTGGCCTAGTGGGTTTTTTCTCTCTCGACTGAATTGGGCATTCAACTTTGACAAGCACCTGTCATCTATTGTGGTAACATCTGAGCCACCTACTTATGTAGCACACAAGGATGAAACACTTAGCACTCAATTACCATTACGTACATACGAGAGCAAGTTCAGTAAGGAGCACAATGCGTCACACACATTTCCACAAAAGATCAACTAGCTGACACACTTACCAAACAACTCTCAAGAATACCATTTAAAACAGTTTGTAACAAGATTAAAGATACTAAAGGTACTCCATCTCAAGGGGGCGTATATCAATAGTATAAGGGTATAAATGTACATCTACTATAGAAATACCCTAGTACAATACATGTATAAATACTTGAACATAGTCTTCTTATAATAACAAGCTTACATATCCATAATTTAATCCTCAGCTTATACTTGGTTCTGACATCAGTATGAGAGCACTAGAAAGAACACATTTACTTTTCTCTCAGATCGAAACCATTCAATTGTTTTCAAAACCTCTAAGTCCTGAAACAACACAGACCTTTATGCACCGTATTTATCCTAAACAAAACCTTAAACTCATGTAACTAAAACTTGTCCTCTTGTAACTAAAATTTATCCTCCACCTAAAGCTAGGATATTGTGAAAAGCTTTTTTAGATTATGGTTTGATCTAGAGTTTGACCCGGCTGGTTTATTGTTCTATTGGCAAATCGTATGAGATATATAATTTACATAATTTTGATGGTTATATAAAGATTACATGAAGGCTAAAATATCTTTAATAAAAATTCTCAAATTATTTTAGTACTCCTATTAATAATAATTGCGACCACAAAACTTTTCTTTCCGTCATAATGGGTCAAAACTTCGAAAGGGAATGGAAAATGGGACTTTGATGAAATGTCTTTTCTACTTTTGAAAAGATACAATGCAAAGGGTAAGAAACTTCACCCCTCCTTCTAAAAGTGTACACAGTCGATAGTAATCACATTCTCACTATCAAAATCCAGTGTTATTGAAATTTGAATTATTATATTTAACTCATAAAACAATTATTTTGAAATATTACATATATCCTTAAATTCTTAAATTATTGTTAGATTAGATTCATAGACTTTTTAAATATGGGAAACTCATTAGAATTCTTTATAAATTTATGAAATCTCTTTATTCTTAAAATCAACTTAACTCTGCCTACATTCATTTCCCACTAACCCCTCCAGGAAACATTCATTTCCCACTAACCCCCTCCAAGAAACATCATCCCTCCTTCTAAACGTGTACATTCGATAGTGATCACGTTCTCATATTCCGTACTATCATATCTCCACCGACTTGTCTGTTCCCACCTACAATACTCTCATACTCTCATTTGAATTTGCAAATGTATATACCAAAGGGTGTATTTTTCAAATTATTTTGGCGCTCCTATTAACAATAATTGCGACCACAAAGCTTTTCTGTCGGTAACAATGGGTCAAAACTTCGAAAGGAAAATGGAAAATGGGACTTTTATAAATGTCTTTTTTTACTCTTAAGAAGATACAATGCAAAGGGTAAGAAACTTCATCCCTCCTTCTAAACTGTTTGTGACACTAAGACCAGCTCCATCGGAAGGTTTTAAAGAGGGGTTTCAAAAAAAAAGCCAAAAATATAAATCAGAAAATAGATAAAACCATAGAACCAGTTCTTAAGAAGGGAATTTAAGAACTGCTAAAAACCTCTTACGTGTCTTCTCCTCCTTTAATTTCTGTCTCTTTCTTCCATGTCTCTTTCTTCCCTATCTCTCTCTCAATAAGGTTCTTCTAATGGAGGATGGAAAAATTAAATAGATTAACAAAGGTTCTAAAGTTATCAAATCATAAAAGTAACTATTAATTTAATTTTAAGAACCCATTAAAGTCTCTAATGGATGGAGGTGCTCTAACTCACTCTGAAACTTCGTATACTTTTCAAAGAAGCGAAGAAACTTTGCACCTCCTCCTCTCTATATAACTCAACAGCTGTCTGTGATTTTGAACGACTCACGATCCTCTCTCATGCCTTTTTCTTCCTCTTATTCTTCTTCTCGGCCAAGCACATGGAGATACCGCGTCTTCACGAGCTTCCACGGCCCCGACGTCCGTAAAACCTTTCTCAGTCATTTACGTAAACAGTTCAACACCAACGGGATCTCAATGTTCGACGATCAAAGGATCGAGAAAGGCCAAACCATTGCCCCTGAACTCACACAAGCAATCAGAGAATCGAGGATCTCGATCTTGGTGCTCTCGGAGTACTATGCCTCTTCAAGCTGGTGTCTGGATGAACTGGTGGAGATTTTAAAGTGCAAAGAAGAAATGGGACAGATAGTGATGACTGTCTTTTACAGCGGAGTAGATCCATCTGATGTGAGGAAACAAACCAGGGAGTTTGGGGAAGTTTTCAAGAAAACTTGTGATGGTAAAACAGAGGAGAAAAGGAGAAAATGGAGCCAAGCTTTGACTGATGCTGGCAACATAGCCGGTGAACACTTCCTGAAATGGTATGTTTACTTTCCTTTAAATAATTTTCTTCCCCAATTTAAGAGCATTAGAGCATGTCCATTCGGAAATTCTTAGGGAGAGGTTCTTAGCGGAAGTTAAAAACCGGTTATTAACTTTAACAAAAAAATAACCGGTTCTTATATCTCTTTTACTCTCACACATGCTCTCTTAATAAAAATAAATATAACTAATTACAAATTAATAGAGAGAGAGTCAAAAAAGTGTTCTCTCCCAAAAACATACTCTAACACATGTTCTAAATATGTCATTATTCTAGTGGTTTATATTTTTTTTTAAAAAATAAAAAAAATAATTACTTTCTTTTTGGAACACCAAAAAAAAAAACTTAAATATTATTATGTAAGAGTATGTGTGAGAGCACACCATTGATGATGTCATAAGAGATCTACCAATAGAATATACAAATCTTAATCACATCTGACTTTCTGATAAGGATGATGATTTTTCTCTCCTTTTAGGGACAATGAATCAGAGATGATTGAAAAGATTGCTAGAGATGTTTCAAAGAAGTTAAATTCTACAGTCTCTAGCGATTTTGAAGACATGGTGGGTATTGAAGCACATCTGGAGAAGATGCAGTCTTTGTTATATTTAGATGATGAGGATGAGTGTGGAGCTATGATTGTTGGAATCTGTGGCCCTGCAGGCATTGGTAAAACTACCATTGCCAGAGCTTTACATAGCCGACTTTCTAGCACTTTCCAGCATTCTTGTTTTATGGAGAATCTTAGAGGAAGCTGTAACAGTGGTCTTGACGTGTATGGATTGAAGCTGCGTTTACAAGAGCTACTTCTTTCAAAGATTCTAAACCAAAATGGTATAAAGATAAACCATTTAGGTGCGTTACCGGAAAGGCTGCATGACCGGAAAGTTCTTATCATTCTTGATGATGTGGACGATCTGCAGCAACTTGAAGCTTTGGCTAGTGACACTAACTGGTTTGGTCATGGAAGCAGGATTATCGTAACTACAGAAGATCAAGAGCTGTTGGAGCAACATGGTATCAACAATACATACCATGTGGACTTTCCACCTATAGAAAATGCTTGTAAGATCCTTTGTAGATATGCTTTTAAGCGGAGCTGGGCACCATATGGTTTCGATAAGCTTGCCGAAAGAGCAACGGAGCTTTGTAGTAACCTTCCATTGGGTCTCCGTGTCATGGGTTCAATGTTACGCGGAAAGAAAGAAGAGGACTGGGAAAGTATATTGCATAGGCTAGAAAAGAGCAGTATAACAAAGATTGATGCAGTTCTTAGAGTTGGATTTGAAAGTTTACATGAGAACGATCAAACTCTATTTCTCCTCATTGCAGTCTTCTTCAATTACGCAGACGATGGTCATGTGAAAGCAATGCTCGCTGACAGTAAATTGGATGCCATACTTGGGTTGAAAACCCTTATTTATAAATCTCTCATACAGTTATCGACCAAAGGAGAAATAGTGATGCACAAGTTACTACAACAAGTGGGTATACAGGCGATTCAAAGACAGGAGCCTTGGAAACGCCAAATCCTAATTGATACTGATGACATTCGCTACGTCCTTGAAAATGATTTTGTAAGTTTTTTTTCTTCATATTTTGGATGAGTGCGTTAAATCATTTGGCAAAGCCCCGCAGATCTTACATATTGTTCTAACATAATTTCTTCTGTTTTGAATTATATTTAGGGTAGTAGAAGTTTGATGGGGATATGTTTTGATATATCTACTATCAAAGACAGCATAGAAATAAGCCCAAAAGCTTCGGAAAGAATGCGCAATCTTCAATTTCTCAAGATCTACAACTCAAGACTAGGTACAAATGTTAGAATGCATCTACTCGAGGACATGTATTTTCCACCTCGTCTGAAGTTATTACATTGGGAGGAATATCCAGGAAAGTGTCTTCCTCATACACTTAGGCCGGAAAATCTTGTGGAACTCAAATTAGAAAATAGCACGCTCAAGCATTTGTGGAAAGGAACCCAGGTTTGTTTTTATTCTTTCTTTACTGTGAAATTCTATATGACACTAGAAATCTAGGTGGAATTTAAAGAGTTATTCTAGGTTCACCAACCAATAAAACTTTGACACATCATAATATATATTTTTAATTAAAAAGATAAAAATAAATAAAAATAGCATAAATTATCCAAAAAAAAAATTACGTTGTTAACACATCAATAAAACTTTAAATCATAAATACTAAACCCTAAACATTAAATCCTAAATCCTTGGGTAAAGCCTAAACCCTTGGGTAAATCCTAAATAGTAGTAATAGGGTTTACCTTAGGGTTTAGGATTTACCTAAGGATTTAGGGTTTATCCAAGGGTTTAAAGAATCCAAGGTTTTAGGATTTACCCAAATGTTTAGGATTTATTGTTTAAGGTTTAGAGTCTAGTATTTAGGATTTAGGGTTTCAAAGGTTTATGGTTTTGTGTTTAAGATTTAGAGTCTAGTGTTTAGGGTTTTAGTGACGGTGTTAACAACGTTAAAAATAAAATTTTTGTTCTTTTTTTGTAATTTCCATTGTTTTCTATTTTTTTTCTATTTTTTATTTTTAAAAATACAATATAACATGTCAAATTTTTTATTGGGTGGTGAACCTAAGAATAAGTCATAAACTAAAGGTATATATTTCTCTCATCATTTTCATGAACATTCTTATGTTATTGTGCTGTTTTACATTCAACCAATAATAACACAAGATCCGACTTTTTTTTTTTTTTTTCTTTTGGAATTACTAAAGTAAATAACACAAGATTATGACTATTTTTCATATTCAGACTCTTGGAAATCTGAGGAAGCTGATTTTGGCAAATTCTGATAATTTGGAGGAACTCCCGGATCTTGCAAAAGCTACAAATCTGAAGATTTTGGATGTGAGTGATTGCCAGAGTTTGGTAGAGATTCATTCCTCTGTTGGAAATCTTCATAAACTGGAGACGTTGGAGATGGATCTATGTGGAAACCTACAAGTTGTTCCGAATCTCTCCAACTTAGCATCTCTTCAAACA
Organism: Sinapis alba; assembly: GCA_012274485.2. Classification (NCBI taxonomy): domain Eukaryota; kingdom Viridiplantae; phylum Streptophyta; class Magnoliopsida; order Brassicales; family Brassicaceae; genus Sinapis; species Sinapis alba. The sequence goes on along the minus strand of MU106875.1, from coordinate 13,812 downwards.
GTCTCGATAATGAGATGCGACCATTTGAGGAAAGCTCCAGATATTCCCGCGACCGTCACAGTTCTAAGAATCGTAGATACGATGTTAAAAGAAATTGCTGCATCAATTAGGCTCTGCTCTCATCTCGAGAATCTCTATATAGTCGCCGGCAGTGTCATTCCATATCAATTGATGACAGAGCCACCACATGTAGAGAGAAGTGGCGCAACAGATATTGAGAGATTTCCAGATTGCATCAAAGATCTTCATAGCTTGACAACGCTTTATATATATGGATGTTCAAAACTTGCATCACTGCCAGAGCTTCCTAGGTCGCTCACAGTACTATTGGTATACAATTGTGAATCACTGGAGACACTAGTGGTACCTTTCCCTTCCGACTCTCAGATTGACTATCTCTGTTTCCTCAATTGCTTCAAATTGGGTCCAGAAGCAAGGAGAGCAATTACCGAGCCACCATCATGGGCGATCTTACCCGGAAGAGATATACCTGCAGAAGAGTTCAATCACAGGGCTATAGGAAACTCCTTGACCATTAGTTCAAAAGGTGGCTACGCATTTAGGATGTGTGTCATCGTTTCCCCTAAATCAGAGATGGAAAAAGATAGGTTTGGAGAATTAATGTGCCGCATAAGCAAAAATGGTTGCCCCATGGAGAATTGCATATTTCATACTTCCTTTGATCTTGAGTCAGAACATCTGGCCATATTTTACTCCGAAATTCTTAGAGAAGAGGAACAGTACAGCGAGATATTGTTCGAATTCAGCAGCTCATTCCAGGACCTCGAAATCATTGAATGTGGTGTCCAGATCCTGGAACAAGAAACCATTTCGGAACAACTCTTGGACAACGACGATGGAACTCTCTCTCATGAGAGCTTTGAGTTGGATGCATCACGAGTAGAGACCCATGATGATTTGCTAGGTTTATTTGCTCCCACTTTTTTTTCCTTTGGATAGTTCTTTCTTGAGTATGTGATTATTTCACATCATTGCTTTTCCTTCTGAGTTTGATTACAAGTGTTCTATTTATGTATGGTTTTAAGACTCGAGTAATGTTTTCTTGTTGTGATTGACTTTGTATTTATTTACCCATTTGAAAATGTTCACTAGTTGTGTATGGACTTTACCTATCTACTCGTTTTTAATTTACTTCACTTTCCAAAAGCATGTTTACTTCTCCAATCATTAATATCAGGGTGGTCTTAATCATTGCATATTAGACCATCTCCAATGTATTTTGCTATTTTTACCTTTAAAATAAAGAACTCTATAATAGAGGTGGAGTTTAATCCAATGTATTCCCCTAAAATAACAATTTTTAATTATAAATGAAAAAATAGAGAATTGCTATTTCTTCCCTTATTTATAGAAGATAAAATAACAATCCATATTATATAGGTAAAAATAACAACAAGTTAGAGATGCTTTTAAACCAAGCTTTATACATCCATGAGACATACCAAAAGTCTAGCTTCTCAAGCTTAACCCCATATGTACTCACATGCAACAATTATGACAATCTTGTTTTAATGCATAGTTGCTTCGTTTGCGACATAGAATGGTGATCAAAGAGGTTTGGATCCATTGTTGTCTCTGTTTCTCTAAATAAAATATATTTTGTTATATATAAAGTTTTATTAAATTAATTATTTAAAAATTAGAAACGACGTTCATTTACCCTGAAAGAGAGTTTAACATAAATTAATACAAATGAAGAATTTGGTTATAAATTTGATAAAATAATAAAACTATAAGCTTTGGTTAATACATCATTTACCGAAAAACTCAATATTTTCATAGGGGTTACCCATCATATTTTAAGAAAAATTCAAAAATTATGACAATATTGTTTTATTGCATAGTTGCATCGTTCCTGACTTAGGGTGATGGTCAAAAAAGTTTGGATCATTTGTTGTTTTCGTTTCTCTAGAGAATAAATATTTTAGTGGTTATTCCACTAATTTTTACAATATATGAAGTTTTATTAAATTAATAATTTAAAAATAAGAAATAATGCCCAATTTATTTCTCTAGAGAATAAATATTTCAGTGGGCATTATTTCTTATTTTTAAATGATTAATTTAATAACCCCAAATTTACTTATTATAATCACATTCTTTATTTGTATTATTCTTATAATCACATTATTTATTTGTATTATATTTTGCTAATTTAATAATGCAAAAAATTATAATCACATTATTTATTTGTATTATTGTTTATAATCTAAGAAAATTTATTAAATTTTTTTTAAATTTAAAACGATGTCTATTTACCCTGAAAAGAGTTTAGCATACATTAATACAAAAAAATAATGTGGTTAGAAAATTTTAAAAACATTAAAGACTATAAGCTTTTGTATATAAAGCAATTACCGAAAAACTCAATATTTTCAAAGGTTAACCAACATATTTAAAGATTTTTTTTTTTTGATAATCTTGTTTTACTGAATATTTGCATCGTTCACTGACGTAAGATGATGGTCAAAGAGGTTTGGATCTTTTTTTTTGTCTCCGTTTCTTTAGAGAATATATATTTTTAGTGGTTATTCCACTAATTTTGCAGTATATGAAGTTTTATTAAATTAATTATTTAAAAATTAGAAATGATGCACATTCACCATGAAAGAGAGTTTAACATACATTCATACAAATAAAAATGTGGTTAGAAATTTTAAAAAATATTAAAGACTATAAGTTTGGTATATAAAGCATTTACCGAAAATCAATATTTTCGTAGGGGTTAACCCACATATTTTAAGAAAAACTCAAATTATGACAAACTTGTTATAATGTATAGTTGCATCGTTCACTGACGTAGGATAATGGTGGAAAAGGTTTGGATCTTTTGTTGTCTCCGCTTCTCTAGAGAATATATATTACTTAGTGGGTATTCCACTAATTTTTGCAGTATATGAAATTTTATTAAATTATTGTTTAAGAATTATAAACGAAGCTCATTCAACCTGAAAGAGAGTTTATCATACATTAATACATATAAAGAAAGTGGTTGAAATTTTTTTAAAACATTAGATTATAAGATTTGGTATATAGTTATCAGTTAAAAAAAACATTAAAAACTATAAGCTTTGGTTAATAGAGTATTTACCAAAAAACTGAATATTTTCGTAAGGCTTAAACCACATATTTTTAAAAAGATTCAAAATTATGACAATCTTCTTTTAATGCATAGTTGCATTGTTCCCTGAATTAGGATGATGGTCAAAGAAGTTTGAATCATTTGTTGTCTCCGTTTCCCTAGAAAATATGTATTTTTAGTTGTTATTCCACTAATTTTTCTAGTATATCAAATTTTATTAAATTAATTATTGAAAAATTAGAAACAATGTCCATTCAACCTGAAACCAAATTTATCATGCTTTAATACATATAAAGAAAGTGGTTAAAAATTTTAAAACATTAGATTATAAGCTTGGGTATATAGAACATTTATCAAAAAACTCAATATTTTTGTACTGGTTAACCCACATATTTTAAGAAAAAATTAAAAAATATGACAATCTTATTTTAGTTGCATTGTTCACTGACATAAGATGATGGTCAAAGAGGTTTGGATCCTTTTTTGACTCCGTTTCTCTAAAAAATATATTTTTATTGGTTATTCTACTAATTTTTGTAGTATATGAAATTTTATTATATTAATTGTTTAAAAATAGAAATGTTGTCAATATACCCTGAAATAGAGTATATAATACATTAATACAAATAAAGAATGTGGTTAAAATTTTTACAAAACATTAAAAAATACAAAATATAGAAAATACATCACTTACTGAAAAACTCAATATTTTCGTAGGGTTAGCCCTTATATTTTAAGAAAAATTAAAAAAATTATGAAAATTTTGTTTTAATGCATATTTGCTTTGTTCAATGACATAGGATGATGGTCAAAGAGGTTTGGATCTTTTGTTGTCTCCGTTTCTCTAAAGAATTGATATTTGTTTAGTGTTTATTCCACTAATTTTTATAGTATATGATATTTTATTAAAGTATTTGTTTAAAAATTAGAAATGATGTCAATATACCCTGAAATATAGTATAGAATAAATTAATACAAATAAACAATGTGGTTAGAAATTTTACAAAACATTAAAAATTACAAAATTTGGAAAATACATCACTTACCAAAAACTCAATATTTTCATACGGGTTAAACCCACATAAATTAAGAAAAATTAAAAAAATATGAAAATCTTGTTTTAATGCATAGTTGCATTGTTCACTGACATAGGATGATGGTCAAAGAGATTTGGATTCTTAATTGTCCCTGTTTCTCTAAAGAATTGATATTTGCCTAGTATTTATTCCACTAATTTTTAAAGTATATGATGTTTAATTAAATTATTTGTTTAAAAATTAGAAATTATGTCACATTACCCTGAAATAGAGTATAGAATACATTAATACAAATAAAGAATGTGGTTAGAAATTTTGCAAAACATTAAAAACTACAAAATTTAGAAACTACACGTACCGAAAAACTCAATATTTTTGTAGGGGTTAAGCCCAATTTTTTAAAGAAAAATTCAAAAATTATGAAAATCTAGTTTTAATGCATAGTTGCATTGTTTACTGACTTGAGATGATGGTCAAAGTGGTTTGGATATTGTTTCTGTTTCTTTAAAGAATTGATATTTTATTAGTGTTTATTCACTAATTTTTACAGTATATGATATTTTATTAAATTATTTGTTTAAAATTAGAAATGATGTAAATTTACTCTGAAATAAGGTATAGAATACATTAATACAAGTAAAGAATGTGGTTAGAAATTTTACAAAACATTAAAAACAACAAAAATTGGAAAATACATCACTTACCGAAAACTCAATATTTTCGTAGGGGTTAACCCACATATTTTAAGAAAAATTCAAAAATTATGACAATCTTGTTTTAATGCATAGTTGCATTGTTCACTGACATAGGATGATGGTCAAAGAGGTTTGGATTCTTAATTGTCTCTGTTTCTGTAAAGAATTGATATTTGTTTAGTGTTTATTCCACTATTTTTAAAGTATATGATGTTTAATTAAATTATTTTTTTAAAAATTAGAAATGATGTGAATTTACCCTGAAATAGAGTATAGAATACATTAATACAAATAAAGAATGTGGTTAAAATTTTTACAAAACATTAAAAACTACAAAACTTAGAAAATACATCACTTACCGAAAAACTCAATATTTTCGTAGGGGTTAGCCAATATATTTGAAGAAAAAATCAAAAAATTATGATAATCTTGTTTTAATGCATCGTTGCATTGTTCACTGACATAGGATGATGGTCAAAAAGTTTTGGATCCTTTGTTGTCTCCGTTTCTCGAAAGAATTGATATTTTTCTAGTGTTTATTCCACTAATTTTACAGTATATGATGTTTTATTAAATTATTTATTTATTAAATTAGAAATGATGTCAATTTAACCTGATATAGGGTATAGAATAAATTAATACAAATAAAGAATGTGGTTAGAAATTTTACAAAACATTAAAAACAACAAAAATTGGAAAAATACATCACTTACCGAAAAACTCAATATTTTCGTAAGGGGTTAGCCCACATATTTTAAGAAAAATTCAAAAAATATGACAATCTTGTTTTAATGTATAGTTGCATTGTTCACTGACATAAGATGATGGTCAAAGAAGTTTGGATCCTTTGTTGTCTCCGTTTCTCTAAAGAATTGATTTTCTTTTTAGTGTTTATTCCACTAATTTTATAGTATATGATGTTTTATTAAATTATTTGTTTAAAAATTAGAAATGATGTCAATTTACCGTAAAATAGAGTATATAATACATTAATAAAAATAAAGAATGTGGTTAGAAATTTTACAAAATATTAAGAACTACAAAATTTGGAAAATACATCACTTACCGAAAACTCAATATTTTCTTAGGGTTAGCCCACATATTTTAGGAAAAATTCAAAAATTATGACAATCTTGTTTTAATGCATAGTTGTATTGTTCATTGACATAAGATGATAGTCAAAGAGGTTTGGATCCTTTGTTTTCTCCGTTTCTCTAAAAAATTGATATTTTTTTTAATGTTTATTCCACTAATTTTTATAGTATATGATGTTTTATTAAATTATTTTCTTAAAAATTAGAAATGATGTCAATATACCCTGAAATAGAGTATAGAATACATTGATACAAATAAAGAATGTAGTTAGAAATTTTACAAAACATTAAAAACTACAAAATTTGGAAAATACATCAATTACCGATAAACTCAATATTTTCGTAGGGGTTAGCCCACATATTTTAAGAAAAATTCAAAAATTATGACAATCTTGTTTTCATGCATAGTTGCATTCTTCACTGACATAGGATGATGGTCAAAGAGTTTTGGATCATTTGTTGTCTCCGTTTCTCTAAATAATTGATATTTTTAAAATGTTTATTCCACTAATTTTTATAGTATGTGACGTTTTATTAAATTATTTGTTTAAAAATTAGAATCAATGTCAATATACCCTGAAATAGAGTATAGAATACAATAGTACAAAGAAAGAATGTGGTTAGAAATTTTACAAAACATTAAAAACTTTAAAATTTTGAAAATACTTCACTTACCGAAAACTCAATATTTTCGTAGGGGTTAGCCCACATATTTTAAGAAAAAATAAAAAATTATGACAATCTTGTTTCAATGCATAGTTTCATTCTTCACTGACATAGGATGATGGTCAAACAGGTTTGGATCCTTTGTTGTCTCCGTTTCTCTAAAGAATTGATATTTTAAAAATGTTTATTCCACTAATATTTATAGTATGTGACGTTTTATTAAATTATTTGTTTAAAAATTAGAATCGATGTCAATACACCCTGAAATAGAGTATATAATACATTATTACAAATAAAGAATGTGGTTAGAAATTTTACAAAACATTAAAAACTACAAAATTTGGAAAATACAGCACTTACCGAAAAACTCAATATTTT
>MU106874.1:0-79463 GCA_012274485.2 Sinapis alba | reverse complement strand
TCTTCATTTCTCGATTCAATGGACCCTGAGAAGAAACATCTTTAGCAACTAAGCAGAAAGATAATCTACGGTATAAAAGGTAAAATCAACACTGCAGTCGTAATTTAGCATTAGATAAAGCTGAGCAAATTGCTAATACTGATTCAAAAAGTTACCCCGGTGATGAGTATGATGTGATCAGGTCTCTCAGGGGATGTCACAAACGTTGCTGAATTGACCGGATGGCCATCATGAGGTTTCAGGACTGCAACTGGTTGTGCCTTGAAATCTTGCCATATCTTGACCTATTGGTATAATGAGGAAAGAAGAAGTAAGACTCACACACACAAGCTGCGGTAAAAATGTGACCAGTTTTTGAATAGAGACATATACACTGTGCAAATCAGGGATGAAACAAAGCCAACTGCACTAGTAGAACAAAGCTAAACAGACTGACGGATTCCAATTAAGCAGTGTATTCAGTTTAAACTTGACGTCATTAGATTATCTCATCTTAAGAATATAGATGATGGAAATAAAAAAGAGTCGAGGAAAGTAGAATGATACAAACCGTGCCGTCAACGGAAGCAGAAACAAGGCGTGTGGTCATCCATTGGCACATTGACAAATCTGTCACTTCTCCATCATGCTTACCGACAATCTGGACACCATCAACCAATTTATCAAGGGGGCACTGAATTGGAGCCTCAGCCGAGAATACTTCACCTCTGCCAACTTTGGTAGTATTAATCAGGAGCACGTGATTACCAATTGAAACCACTAAAATTTCCTGAAAGATGATTTATTAGGCATAGACACAGCATTATTAGGTATACATGTGAAAGGGAAGAAACATATGCAAAAATATCCTCATCGTACCTGTTTGTGGGAGTGCCAGCAAACACGTGGATGTTTCATGTTTTCCTCTCCAAGAATCTGAAGAGCAACCTTTCCAGTTATATGGGGCTGATCATCTCCCTCAGAGCCTTCAGAAATTTTCCACACGAAAACTCTTCCATCGAGGCTAACACTGTGTTTTGAATAAGTAAAATTGCAGACGGTAAGAAGAATAAAAAGACAGTAAATCACAAAGTAGAAGAAGAAGAAGCACAATTACCTAGCAAGCAAATGAACATCCTCGGCAAAGAAAGCCATGTCCGTCACTCTCTGTGCACAAACCAAACCACATAGTTAGAAAGAAAACAACTTTATCATGCTAATGATCAAATAGATTCATAAAGAACCTGAGAATGGCCTCGGAAGAGAGCTCTCAAAGCAGTGTTAATATTAAGAACACGAATGTTTCCTCCTTTCAATCCGTAGCAGATGTACACCTTATTCACAGCGATCTGCCGACCCACTACGAGCTGAGGATCCGACCCGTATTTGGTAATCGGAGTCACCTCCAGCTGAGGCTGGATCTCGCCGTGTAACCTCACGTCTACATCGTACACCGCGTGCTCCCCAACCAACCGCCTTCCATTGGGAAGCTTAGAGCTCGGGGCACGAATAAGACCAGAGCGAGCCATCTCGAGCGGATTCACTGCTTGGACCTGACGCGACGGCTCTTGGTTGGAGCCTCCACCGTTGTTGAGGAGAGCGAGGATCTGTGTCCCGGGATTGTGATTGCCACGTGGAGATTGGAGATTGAGAGGCGGCGTGGGGAAGGAAACTGTTCTCTGTGAGGAAGAGGAAGGCACCTCCTGAATCACCGGCGGAGGGTAGAGCTGTTGATTGAACTGCCTTTGAAGAAACGGACCTGTGGGTGGAGGGTAAGATGCAGGCGGCGTAGGGTAAGGAGTCGATGAGGGTTTGAAGAGGTTACCGAGATCGAACGGCGGAGGATTGGGAGGGTTAGTGTTACCAGGTGACGACGCCATCGATTTCAAGATCGCCGGAGCTAGGGTTTGCGAAATCGATCAGTAAAGACTCGGTGGATCTGATAAAGCGAGAGAGAGAGAGAGAGGTGATGACTTGAAAGTGAGAAGAGGAAGTGAACTTTTGGAGACTTCGGGGGGTATGATCGTCTATTAAGCAACATTACGAGGATCCTTTTGTAATTAACTTTATAGTTTTCTCCCTGCAGTTTTGGGCCTTATGTAATCAGTCTCTTGCTCTTTCTTGTGACGAAGAAACCTAAAACACATACATGTTCTTATAATAATAATTAATGGGCCTAAAGCGTAGCCCAATATAGAGCTTAGGAGACCGTTGTGAAAATAGTTAAAGGTGATCTTTGATTAGCTTTAAAAGCAAGTAATAAGCCGTAACGCACAATCACTACGTCGTCTCTCTCGCCAACAAACTCTTCTCTCTGATCTTAAGATTATACTAATTAGAGCCTAAATCGAAGACGAAAGGAGGGGAGATGTGTTGTGGACGGATTTGCATGCTGTGCACGTGTTTGATTCTGGTGGTGATCGCGATTGGGTTTCTATTCGGATTCGGAGTTTTCAAGGATGGTTTCCACAAGATCCACGATTCCGTTCATCTCCAATGCGATCCCAGATTCGTTTCCCGACGCAGTTACGGTTTCTCATCTCCCGCTGGTCACTAACTCTGATGAACTCTTTCGAATCGACGGCTATCCCGATTTGGATATATCGATTCTTTAGTGTGTGTTTTTGTACTCTTTTCTACAGTGTTGATGATTCCTTTGTGTATTCTGATGTTTTCGTTAAATAAGTTTTATTTTGTTTTAGCTATAATTCGATCAAAATCCGTAACGTCTCTAATTCGTAAGTTTCTATCATTCTTTTACGTTAATGCAGAGTTCGCAGCTTTTGAGCAAAAAAAAGTTAAAACCATATAAAAAGATGTCTGATAAGCCTCCTATAGCAATATAGCATTACTCTATTAGCTTTTAAATCCATTATAAAAATATAAAGTAATTTTTATTCTTATCTACTACACTAAAGTAAAGATTCTCGATGACTACAAAAGTAATATTCTCGCAACGGGTAAACCCAGTGATAGAAGAAGTAGTCCAATTCAGTATCCAGATTGGGTTTATAAACGTTCAACTTAGGGCCCATTATACGGCTCGTTAGTTAACTCAACAGATTAGATGTAAGGGAAGGTTTAATTATACTATCACGTAAGTTTTGGGGCAAAAGTATAATTTACTACAACTCAAAGGCATGTTTTCAACTTCTTCTTTTTTCTTATGTCATACACTCTCTTATTCACTCCGCCGTAGCCGTCGCCTGCCTCCGTGCTCTTGAAACCTATCCTCCTTGAAGTTTTCGAAGGCTACCCAAAACGGCGTTTCACGAAAAGCTCGACTCTTTGATCCTCTCGTTGATCTTCAGTGGGTATCTCTCTGTCTTACTAGAACTTCTTCGAGAGCCTGTTTAATCTCAAACTGTATTCACGTTTGATGCTCACGAATATGATCTGAGAGTGGGAAATTTTCAAACTTTCAATATCAGTCCTTAGTATTAGATGATTTTGCTTATTACACATTATCAAAGGTCAAACCTTTCTAACAACTGTTTGGTTTGTTGTAGCCTGTCATGTCCAAAATGCCATCAAGAATTGCTGACATCATGCGTGTAAGCTCGCATCGTGAAGTCTACGAGCCTTGTGACGATTCATTTGCTCTAGTTGACGCCTTACTCGCTGATCAAACCAACCTATTAAACCACAACCCTAAGGTTTGTATGGAGATTGGCTGCGGAAGCGGATACGTCATCACTTCACTTATCCTTCTCCTCAAAGAGAAGCTTCCCAATGTTCATTACCTAGCCACCGACACAAACCCAATCGCTGCAAGAGTGACAAACGAGACTCTAGAAGCGCATGGTGTCTCTGCTGAGGTTGTCTGCACGGACATAGCTTCTTGTTTAGAGGAGAGACTTGCTGGCTCTGTAGACGTGATGGTGATGAACCCTCCTTATGTTCCAACGCCTGAGTATGAAGTTGGTATGGAAGGTATAGCCTCTGCTTGGGCTGGAGGGGAGAACGGGAGGAGTGTTATTGATAGAGTCTTGCCTGTGGTTGATCGTTTGCTTTCTGAGAGAGGTTGGTTCTACTTGGTGACGTTGACTTCGAATTACCCGTCAGAGATCTGTTTGGTGATGAGGAAGAAGGGTTATGCGTCGAGAATTGTGATTCAGAGGTCGACAGAGGAGGAGAATCTTATTATTCTTAAGTTCTGGAGAGACAGAGATGAGGAGAGTGTGGATAAGGAGACGTCATCATCAGTGTCGTTTGTGTCGCAGTTTTCAAGATCTTTATCATCGTTTATGGAGAAGCAATGGCGATGAAATCATCCCAGGAGCTTTCTTTGTTACGACAAAAAAAAAAACTTGCCATGTTGCTTCTGTTAACCGTTAATTTTTCTAGTGTTCATTTTTTTTTTTTATGATAACCGGTTCTGTGTTTGTCTGAATGAAAAAATGAATTGTCTGAATCAAACTCACTTTCTCTCTCTCTCTGTTTAGGTTTTGTGATAGTCTCCTGAGAAATACAGAGGTCACTTCACTATCAGATGAGACCTACAAAGCCTTGGAGAATATATACCCAGTTCTCACAGAGTTCAAGAAGATCCACCTTCAGTATGTAACTAACCTTTCTCGTTAAATGGTTGATGCTTCTAAGAACATTTCCAATATATCAAAGCTTCTCAAAATATTTTAGGTTGGGATTCCCATAACTCTTAGATATCCAAGTAGCCCGATATCCAATCCAATAATTTATAGTATATTGAAAACCTTAATCAGATAGACTCAAGTTCTAATCATTTTTTCTTGTATATATTCAGTTTCACAACAATCCATTAGAAAATATAATTCTTATACTGAGAAATTTAAACTAGGAATGATTCAATTAACTTCCAAAGAAAAAAAGGTGAAAAGAGGCCAAGGCCATCAAGTCTCAGACACTAAAAGAACTCAAACAGGGTCAAGTCTGAACCAAAACAAGAAACAGAAGAAACCAAAATCTGCCTAAGATCCAAAAGAAAAATGAAAAAAAAAAATGAAAATTGTAAAAAGAAGACGGGAAAATGAGAAAACGAAAAGATTGGAAAAAAATAACTGGGACTTTCACTTCTAGGGGAAAAGAAACGGATCACAGCCTAAGGCACTAAAGCTCCATCCATCATGCTTCAAAGCTCACGGCACTTGTTGTTCTCAAGAGAAAGTGTAAACGGGAATGTTCATATCTTCTTCTCTCTTGTTGCCTCTAATGCTCTAGCCGTGAGCTATACATGGACTAATCTAGCAACCATTTGCCACCACACCAACTGGTTTAGCATCTGACCCATTCTCACCAACCTTGGAATCACTAGTAGTTTGACCAGCTGGAGGAGATTCCTTATTAGCCGAATCAGCAGTTTCCTTTTTCTCATCTGTTCCAGTCTTCTCCTCGCTTACCTGTTGATTTAGTTCATTTAGATGTTAGAGGAGACACTCAAAGTTGTAAGACTACAAAGTTATATAAAATTGTTATCTTGTTCTTGCCTGTTTCTGAGTCTGCTGCTGCTTGGCTTTCTTCTCCAAGATAGTCTTTTGCCGAACCTCGTAGAAGGAAAAATCATCCAAAATGCACGTCTTGCTAGTATGCTCCTTGAAAATTTTCACAATCTTCAAACCTTGCTCCAACTTGACCTATAACAAGATCCCACAAAAAAAAACTCAACACTAGAAAAACAAAATCAAGGACATAACTTAAAAGAGATGTAAAAGCTTTACGGGTCTGTTACCTCTTGTGTATCTCTACTGTTGGTGACAGGCTTGTTCTCGTTGTTCTCAAGGGTAATATGTTTCAGCAAACTGTTTGGAACATCCTTCACGATATGCCACTTGAGAGGGAATGAGCCAGTCCACTTGTCTTGCTGCCAGTACTCCACATTCGTGTTGAAATCGACTGGTCCAGTCATTTCAGCAAGCCCAACAAATTGTCCACTTGCATTGACCTGGAAAACAAAAAAAAAAGGTCAATATAGCTCAGTATTATCAAACAAAATGTAAAACGCAATGCTTTTGATTTGAGGATTAAATATATACCGAGAAAAAGAGAAAGATAGGACAGACGCCAGGCTTCTGCTGAGCTTCCTGGTATGCTGCAGCAAGCTTCTTGTTTCCATTGGGTGTGCTAGCCCAAACATTGTATTTGATGCTCTTGTGCACATCATCTTCACTGTAGGACTTGATGACAAAGAACATAGCATTCTCATAATCCACTGGGAAATCTTCTTTGTTGTATTGTTCTCTGTCAGGAACAATGCAGTTGTTCTCCGTCTCCACAGTCTCAGTAACATTTGATTCACCAGTCTGCTCTTTAACCTCTAAGCTATCTTCTGAATTACCCTTCTGGTTCTTTGTGCCCTTTGCTCTAGGTCCCCTGTTAAGTTCATTCAAAACATCTGCGTTGTTCTCATTTCCATAGAAGGAACCGTTACCCCTTCCCCAGTTTCTGTATCTGTTGTCTGTTGTGTTTACCCATCCTCTTCCATTTGTTCTTGAATCATACCCAGAGGAACCATAACTCATACCAGATCTCCCAGAGCTACCGTAGTTGCCATATAACTTGTTTGGATACATCCTGTTGTACAATCCCTGAGTTGTAGCGTAGCCTGCCACTGATGCAGCCTGGTGCACACCCTGCACAGAGGAAACATTGATTGAAGACCAATGAAACACAATAGCGTTTGTTAGTATAAGGAAATTTAGAAAGATATAATACCGTGTAATGGGAATTTGAGCGGTAGTTTTGATTCCTCGATGAAGGCACACTGGTTGCTTTCGAATAGGAGGATGTAACTCCACCACCAGCAACATGTCTCTGCCCATCTGAATACTTAGGGGCGTCGTAAGATGACACATTACCATAAAACCCATCATAGCTAAATCTAGGATCCTGATAACCAGCGGCAAAGCCGCTTCCAGGACCACCATTACCATAGAAATTGCTTGAGGTGTTAAGGGTGGTATGGTTATTTGCTTTCCCTGGAGCTGATCCATTGCTTCCTTTTGCCATACCAGTAGCAGATGCAACATTCTTGCTTTCTACAGGTAGCGTCTTCACACCACCAGCTTTGTTTGCAGCGAGATCTCCCTGGGTAGGGGTAGCAACAGATGAAGCAAAAGATCCAGTGGGGAAAAAGGCAGGATACTGGTACTGCTGAGCACCATACAACTGCCCATCTCCGGCAACCTGTGGGGCAGGGCTAGTTGCTGGGGAGTAAGGATATGCAGCATACCCGTATCCAGGATACACAAGAGATCCATTCTCTCCATAAACTCCCTGATAAAAAATATCAAAAAAAAGTTAAAAAGAGCAGATGTGAAGAGAATGAAAGAACCAATATTAAATTATTAATCACACACACACTTACAGCATTCATGTCCACACCCTCAAGATTAGGATGGTAGCCAGTGAACTCGCTCCAATCTTGACCACTCGCCCCATATCCTGAAAAGTTAATAAAAAGAGAAACTTGGTAATCATTTTGGTTACAAACATGTGAAGTTATTAATAAGTAATGATTGGGGATGAAGCTACTACCACCGTAAAAATAGGGCTGCTGATAGGCATTTGGAACATAGCAAACCGAAGGGTCTGCAGCATCACTGGGAAGCAGTGGTGTCAATGAACGGTCATAGGAAGGAACTTGACCATGCAAGTCCACACCTCCATACTGGTAAACAGCAGCCTGCACAAACAAATCAGCTCGTTAAAAAGAAGAAGCTGGAAGTGTAAAGGTAAGACCAAACACAAAGCAGCTTCACACCTTCTTTGGCTCAGGAATCTCCGCTTGTGTATCCAAAGTAAGTTTCTGCAACATATCCGCAGATTCTAAAAAAAAAACAATGTGAGTCAAGGAAACAAAATCAACGATTAGAATAGTGAAAAAAGCAAACATCTTTAACGCTTGCAGAGTTTTCAAATCACTCATTCATTTTCATTAATTATTCCCACGAGAGGGAAAAGAAACCCTAAATCTACAGAATATTATATAAATCTGAAAACACCAGACGAAAATCGAATCACATCACTGAGAGAGAGAGAGTGAGGGAAAACAAAACTCGAATCGAGATCCAATTTAAAAAGAAATGAAAAACAGATCGACAAACGTAAGCAAAGGATACGATCAGCAGGTGAAGCAACGGTAGCCATGATAACAGATTCGGCAAACGGAGATTGATAGATCCTTCTCGGATACGGGATGCGACCAAAAGAGAGGTAGAAGATAGAAACCCTAGACGGAATCAGAGAAACCCAGATCGAATCTAGGGTTTAAGGGATTTAAGAGACGAGGAGAAGGTTGGGGGAAGATTGGCCCAGCCGCCAAGCAAAGAGAAAGGGTTTTTCTTTCGGGGAGGAGGAGAAAAAAAAAAGGGTTTTGTTTCTGCACCTTCGAGTGATTCAAATAGATCCACGAGCGTCACCTTTTTGCTTTTCTTTTTTTTCTTTCCCAAAAAAAAACAATTTAAATATTTATTTCTTCCTCTTTAAGATATTTCCTTTTTTGGTTATGAAGACTACACCTTCTGGTTTTAGTAATTTACCATGAAATTTTCCCATCCAATATAAATTGGTAATCTTTTAAATAGATACAAATCTTAAATGTATATTTGACCAAAACACAAATCTAATATATATTGAGAATGGAGACAAAATTTGGTAAAGGCTCCTCTGTAATTGTCAAAATATTATATTATTGGGACTTTTATATGTCCAGTCAAAACCTTAAATGTAAATAATTTTTCTTAAGAGGAAGTGACCGAGAACATATTGAAGACTGAAGAGACAAGACATTAACCTTTTAACTCGAAGTTAATGGGCCAATTCTAAAGAATTTTAAAGGCTATCAAAAATGGGCCTCTTTAATTAAGTTATTGGATTATTAGTGGTCTTCTAATGTCACAACAAATCAACAATACATAGAAACTGGGCCTTTTATTTGACTTGTTCCAAGCAAGACTATTAAAAAGCATGTTGTTGATGTTGTGAGGTGTTGCTTGGAACATGCGGCCTCTGCTGCAAAGACGTTCTTGATGTCTGGTTGTTGAGATCAAGGAGCCAGAACCAGTTCCTGCGGTTAGTCTGAGTACGCTGATTTATTGATGGAAACTTGGACAATAACATCCAAACTCATGTTTCTTCATCACTGACTATGTCTTGTTTCAGGATATGGATACTGAGGTAGACGATGGGGGGTTTCTCTTAACAGAGCAGAGATAGAGATGAACATTCCCAAACGAGAGTAGCTCACAGGGATACGGATTAATTTAAGCTTGTAAACCAAAACTTATGTGCAAGTGTAATAAGTTTTGAACCAGAGACTTATGTGATAATAATAAAGACCATAAAAGTAAACTAGTTGTAGTTGAATATGGTCTAAGTTACATCAAATGGTCTAGAAAACCATATGCGGAGGAACCTGTAACGATGCATATAATGAGATTCAACATTCACTAACTGGTCAAAGAAACAATTGTAATAGAAATCAATTCTTTTCACAATCCTAAAACCATACCACAATGCTGCCATGTTATATATAGAAACATCATATAACCTCAGACAAGCAAATGTAGATTTGCTGATGAACACAATGGCAGATCCTACTATATGTACTACCTCAACGTATATGGACTCTATAGCCAAGGCCACAAGACTAACATGGATAAATCTCCAGCAAGCTTCTTCACTGTTCACCATTGCCTTACTACCTCCGTGTAAAAAAAAACTAAACTGAGCTGATCACAGGATAACGCAAACACAGCTTTGGTCTCCATCATATCTGACATCATCTTCTTCACTGCAAAACAAAACGAGGAATCAGACAAATGCTAATCAACTAACTCTCAAGCCAAACATAGTGAAACTGATTGAAGATTCAATAACTAACCTAGACTCAAATTCACGGATCTCAGCAAGTTCTTTCCCCATCAAATCCACCCACTGCACCTTCTTCTTCTTCTTCTCCCTTGGTGAATCCAAAACCTCTTTCTTGAGACTGCTTTTCAATATCTCTTCTTCTTGTTTCTCATCTACAGCACAAGCTTCTTCCTTTTCCTCTAAAGCAGGATCTTCCTCTCTAACCTCATTCAACAAACCATCAACACATTCTGCTCCATGTGCATCAACATAAAGATCATCATCATCATTGTCATCAACAATCGTAGTAGTGGAAGAAGAAGACACTTGGGGAGGCGTGTTCTCCTCCAATTTAAGCGAGCCTGATGCCGCGTAGATGTGAGGAGAAGGCTTACAGAAGCAGAAGAAAGAAGGGCACTGGATCTTACACAGCAAAACCCTCATCAAAACATATGTTGGGTCTTTGAAACACCCAAACATCAACCAATTAGACAAGACCACTTTTGTCTTCTTTTTTTGATAAAGTTACAAACTTTATGTGCCCATGAATGTGCCCAGATTGGAAAGAAGAAAACCGATTTTGATTTCTGAAAAACAAAGACAGAGCAAAAGGGTTTATATAACCACAATATATAAAATAGATATTCTCTGTGATAGAATCCAAAGACTATAGATTAAGCGTTGATCAGATGAGGAAAGAGACAAAAGTATTGTAATTGGAAAAGAATAGATTCCAGTTGATAACAATCAGACATGAGAAAGCAAGCAGAAGAATTTTGAAAAAGGCATTTACTTTTTATGTTTTGAGAGAGACAACGATGGCGTAGTGTTAAGAATTTCAAACCCTTTTGTTCTTCTCAGTTACTCACATCCAGAAGAAGAAGAATAAAGTTTGTCCTCGAATTTGCCTTTTTCAATGTGTCTCTAAAGGTGAAGTCTTTATAAACAACTCTTCCCTTGCGAAATCTCTGTCTTTGATTCGATTTCAGTTATATATCCTCCTTATTAATAAATAACTGATTTTTATTGGTTGAAAAGAAATATAGAATATATATATAACTAGTTGCACATATAATTTAGTTTATATAGTTATCTTTTCTATCATCTTTGTGTATATATATTTAATAATTCATTGTATTTAAAAATTCATTGTATTAAAAAATTCCTATAACAATATGTATTTCAAGTTTTTGAATAATTTCTCAAAAGTTTCTGGATAAATACTCAACAACCTTAGTCAGTTAGTCTGATATATCAATTAATATTCAAAAGATAAATTAATTAAATACTACTAAGAAATAAACCATATTTTGATCCAAAAACATATTTTGAATGCGATTGTGATGTGGTATGTCGACACAACTTTTCGAACTCTATCAAGGGACAAAGTCAGTGTGAAACTATCGACACGAGCATTAGATTATGCAATAAAATATATGTATCTCATAATTTTAGAATGTGATTGGTTGTTTTGGAAGAAAATGAGATAAATGTAATAAATAAAAATGAAAGGAAGTAAAACTGAAAAAAAGAAGAAAAAAGGAGAAAAATACAAAAAAAAAATTACTCTGACAAAACTTAAGAGTAATGTTTATTGTATATTTTATTTTGTTTCAACACAGTGAATGGATTAAATAAGAGAACATAAAGTTTTAGATGATTGGTACGCTCCAACGTTAAATAGGAGTAACAAAAAATTTAGCATAATCTTTTGCGCTAAAAATGCCATTAGGTCACAACTCACAACTTCAATATATATTAATATTGAATAAATTATGGCAAATCTAAGTAATTAATGCTTAATGGAATAAGTCATTCCATGTGAAGGAAGTACTTATCAAAAATAGTTTTTATATATTCTATAGTTGACAAATCCAGATATGATCTAAATTATAGATCTATATGATGTCTCCATGTAGGTCTACGGTCTACCAAATTTATGCAAACCACTCATATGCATATTCATATACCTAGCTAGGTGTGTAGATGCATATAATGCGTGTGCCAATATAAAGAATAATGATGCGACATAGGATGCTTCTGAGTTCTGACATAAGATCTCGAGATCAATCAAACTCAAAAGCCATTTCAACTTGTCCCACACCTGAAAGTGAAATTTGCTTATTATTGTGTAGGCTTCAGTCATTTTATAATTGGTCGGATACATTCCATAAGTAACCTCATCAAGCTCTATGATTAGGTTCTCACCATAATATCTCATTGTTTAAAAACAAAAAATTATTAAAAAGTAGAAAAAGACAAGTGAAAAGTTCTGATAATCTAAACTTCCAAGTGACAATCATACATAATTCATTAAATTAAGAAAAAAAAAATATTCTATTAAATATTAATATTTTATTTTTGTAGAAACTCAATAAGTTTCTAATTGTTGGAAGTGCTCTAAAGATAAAACTCCAAAGCATTATTATCCCTAAAAATAATCAGTATTTATATAATCCATGTTTAGACTTTCTAAATATTGGCGTTAGATTGTCCGCTTTCAGCAAAAATATAAAAAAAATATAATAGAGTTACCTACTTAAACAAGTAAACAAATTTGATATAAAAAAAACAAGTAAACAACATTCGAATAAATTAATGGAAAGTAATGATTGAAGTTCCTTTTGTTTTTAGCTTTGTCCCTAACCTAAACAACAGGAGATCATGTTTTGTCGACACAGAATCAATTAGAAAATCAGCTAGAAAAAGTAAGAGAGAAGAGAGGGCGAAGCTTCTTCTTCTTACATAAAAAAAAAAACTGAATTGAATGTGTTTTTTTCTCCAGTACCCTCAACATGGTGTCTAATACGTACATCGACATTGCTGTTGCAAGAAAACAGCGTATACAATTAGAAAACTCATACATTAGGTGAATGGTCTAGAAGATGCATGGTGACATAATATCTGAGTCATTGCCAGGAAACAGAGCTCTAGATATGTTGAAATGCCTTCGTTTCTAAATATGCGACCAATTTCATACACTTTCTCAAACCCTCCAGCCTGTGATCACAGAGAGATTCTATTCAGTAGAAGATGAGTCTCACTAGCATTCTTTCAAGTGAAGCTCAGTTGCAATTCTCAGGTAGAGATCCCTCCCAAGTGAGTAATGATACGTTACAAAAGGTCTCGCTTCAGCTCCACCAGCTGCTCCCATGTTTTCACAAGTTCATGAGACCAACTTCCATACAAGAATTAATACAATATTAAGGGACCATTTGAGAATGAAGTTGCATGCACACAAACCTGAAGAACTGGAGTTTCAACCTACAATATCCACAAGACTCGACTGTCTTGCGTATCTCGAAAACAATCTACTAAAACAAAAACAAACAATGAGCATTATTGATCGATAACAAAAAATAATTATAATGATCTTACAAAATGTTGAAGAAAGATATGAGATCTTGCACTCAAATGAGAGTGCACTCAAAGTAAACAAAACCCAAACAATGCTTTCTCTGTATAGATTGACCATATTATTCGAGTTCACCTTTCTCAGTCCTCTTCATTGAGCCATTAGCACACAAAATATAACATGAATAGGAAAATTTGTTTCTTCTGTTACTTGAAAGCTGAATCTGCTGAGTTATGATGTGATCAAGTAATTTACAACTCCGTATCTCTGTTCAAAACCTCTTTATCGAGTTGGGACCAGGATTCAAGTGGTTTATAAATATGTCCGCTTGTTGTTGATTCTCTTAGGTTAATATATTTATGGGCCGGCCTTTGCTAGGATGCAATGGTGGGCTGCTTGGACGTAGCTAGCAAAATTTTATCATATATTTGCGTGGTTACAGTACTGAGATTGGCTTCAATGCATCACAGTTTTTTTTTTTTTTTTTTTACAGATAGACTTTATCTTCGTTCATTAGTAAAGTAATTGAATCCAGACTCCACCAACGTTCAATTTCCAAAGTAAAAGACAGTCGAAGAAGCAAAATCCAATTCAAACTCCACCAACGTTCAATCTCCAAAGTAAAAGTGAACCAAAACGTTAAGAGTCATCTAGCAGTACTGGTCGCCAAAAGTTTTATATGTGAAACTTAAAAAAAAAATGAAAACGATTTCAAATCATGTAATTTTCTTCTGGAATAATATATATTATAAAAAGCATTTGGAGGTCTAGTCTTGTTCTAACAAAAAGAAAAATAGAGGACTGATTTTTTTTTTTGTCAAAGAGGACTAATTGTTATTTTTAGGAGATTTCCACATTCTTAAAATTAAAGCATCTCATATGTTTGATTGATATTGTTTGGATTGTTTGCTTCCCCAGAACAATCCAAATATATATATATATAGATATATATATTGACTAATTAATATTGAGATATGTATATAAATATAAAAAGATCATTCGTCACAGAAAATAAAAGCTAGAAAATCAACACTCATTTTTCTTTTTCTTTTTTTTTTTGTAAAATGTTAAGTAAAATCAACAGTCATGAAACGGTGAAAGTATATGTCTGTATAGTTTTCATGAAAACTAATAGAGTATAAATTTTGTTCATAAAAAAAGATATATAACAACTCATGTTGGTCTGGAACTGAGAAAGAAACAACAACTAGTTTCATTGGTTGGGGCCACATTCTAGTGAAACCTCATGCTTGTAATGATGCATGTTTGGTATTCAAGCTTTCCGGCTAGTTTTCTTTATTGTATAACGAAAACAAATACTGTTTTAATAATGATTTAAAACAAAATAAATGGCCGACATTAGAAGACATTTAAACTAGTGTGAAGGAAAAAAGATCTTAGGATCTTAGGAAAGGGGGTAGTTGGTCATTTTCATAGTTTGATATGATATGAAACTATGAACGTTGGGAAAAAGCATTATCATTAGTTTCAACGGGACTCTAAAGGCTAAAACGGCCTTGAATTTCATCTCAACCTACGTTAAGTTAAGTTCCAATCCTTGAATTTCATCTCAACCTACGTTTTGAGTGTTCACACGATGTCTTTAGATTTACGAATCATGAGTCGACAATAAGGATACGCAATCTTGATTAAACTTAATTTTTTCAGAACAAGCCAATTGTTAAACGTGGTGATCATACATAATTATACGTCATACATTATAATCTAAAACTCGATACATTGAATAAGCAAGGATAGAAGTCTTAACTAAAAATGGACAAAGCATATTATATATTTTTCGAACGTAGAGTTTACCATTTGTACTAAACCATGTTGTAAAAAGAATCACATCTGAATCAAGATGAATGCCAAAAACATCTTCTAGAATCTAAATCCCTTAAATAAAATATCTCCATGAAAGTTTAATACAATTTACGTATGTTGAAAGCAACATTTTTTCTAATCTACCGTATGAATTAGAATATGAAACTTTAGTAATGAATGAGTGGTGAGGTTGTAAAGAAAGAACAGAGTGGTTGAGAAACAACAATATAGTTTGGGCCAAGAGACAGCCAATCTCTGCCAGCTGTTCAAACACTTTGGACAACATGTTTTGTTTCTTTCTTATTCCCAAACAATACCCCAATTTATATTCACATTTACAAAATTACATTTCAAAAATTTATATGCGAAACAGCTAAGATCATGTTTATTGAGGATTTCTTATGACAAGTCTCTTAACAGGATTTAAGAGACGGTCTCTTATTTAAGAGACGGTCTCTTATTTAAGAGACGGTCTATTAACAGGATTTAAGAGACGGTCTATTAACAGGATTTAAGAGACGGTCTATTAACAGGATTTAAGAGACGGTCTCTTATTTAAGAGACGGCCTCTTAACTTTTTTTAGTTAAAAGATAAGAAACCATCTCTTAAATTCCGTTAAGAGACCCGACTTAATAGACCCTCAATAAATATGCTTTAAACGCTTCCTTTGCTAAAAAAAAATTAGGTAATCATAAACTATTTTATAGAGCTGTCTCTATAAACCAACATTCCCACTATTGGCTTTATAAATACCCTTTCAGAACCACAAGGCCACCACAAACTCAACACAGCACCACAAGCAAAACCACACAAAAATCTATTGACTAAATTTCTTCCAAGTGAAAAAAGAGGAGAGATGGAGTCAATGAAGATGAAGCTAATGGTGGTGTTGACGGTGGCTATTGTGGCTTTCTCAGCCGTAGGAAAGGTGGCGGCTCAGACAGCAGAGTCTCCAGCTCCAAGTCCTACTTCAGATGCTGCTGCTATGTTCGTCCCAGCATTGTTTGCATCTGTTGCTGCTTTGGCATCAGGGTTCCTCTTCTAAACCAATCTCTATATGCAATATAAGAGTTAGGGTTTGTTACTTGGTTCGCCTTTATCTCTATTATCGCATGAGCTTCTTTTTTTTTGTTATTGTTTCTAATATTTTTTTTGTTGTTAAAATTGTTTCTGATATTTGGATTACTATATATTATATCTTTTTTAATTTAAACTTCGGGTACTAATTAAACTGCATGAGAGTGTTTTTGTTTATATGTTCCATAATTTATACGACTATATATGTTTGTGGGATTCATTAAGTCCGCACAAATGATAATAGTAACCGACCACACATCTTCAAGTAGTATGAATTATGATCAATGATGCAATGAGCTGTGAAATTTTGGAGGTTCTTGGTGTCGTTGAATTATTTGTGGTCAGTATCAGCATTATTCTTATCGACATATCACGTTATGGCCTCGGAGTTTACCCAATAAAATTCTAGTGGAATAATTTTTCACAATAGAATATAACTCCAAGGGTGGCAAAATTAGGAGAGGCGTCTCTTGCAAACTTAAGTAGGTGTTTCAAACTTGCATTTAAACTCAAAAGTGGGAGTTAACTGTAAATCGTACCCTAGAAAAAAGACATTAGTCAGTTTTGATATTCATATCACTAGCTAAGAGTTGAAACGTAACATAAATCTAGCTAGTGTCAAAGACATATCAGATTAGCCCTTACATTGGCTAAGTTTCAGATCAACTTAAGGAATAGAATAAACAAAAGGTATATATTCGGAGTATGGGATGATGATATGCAGACACTAACATGTTAAGCCATGTGAGATGCACAAAAGCAATGATGGGACCATGCCTTTAGTTTTTTTTTCTCTCTCAGTTTCATGCTTGTATACTTGGAGAAATATACCCGGTAAAGCTTTTGTAAGTGGCCGCCACTCTTTTCTTTTATGGTTTAATAGTAGTTTGCTTTTGTTTCTCCTTCTTTCCAGAATGTTCTCCATATTCATAAATTTACTTGTATTCATAATTCATCTTTACGGCCTGCGAATGAAAAGAAGAGTGGATGATGACACACTGTTGATGGAAACCAATCCTCTTAAGCAAAAGCTAGAATACATTCATTAAAAAAAAAGTGAATACAACTTTTCTTTTGATTGGCTGAATATACTTTACCACATAAGAAATTTGGAGCAGCTGTGTGAATGTTGAATATAGAACGATTTGTTTACAAAATAGCTTCTTCATTCATTTTTAAAATATATCAAAAATCAAAAATCTTTTGAACATACTGATACTTGAATATATTACCAAAAAAAAAAAAAAAACAGAAGCGTTGGCATCTCTAGGTACTAAAAACCCCCTTGAGTGCAACACAAGTAAACAGTTTAGAGTTTTCAATCAATCGCCACCATCTTCAGGTGAAATCATTTTGTAAAATAAGAAGAAGAAGATATACACTTTGGGTGAATTCTTCTTGCCAAAATAGGAGTGAATGTACAGTCCCAAGGGATAGTAACTCACAAGACTGTGTTGATGTATAGTGCTTTAAGCAGAGAGGTAGCCAATTGCTTCACCAGAACTTGGCCTCCTGAACTTTGTCCATCACGTCGTTCTTCTATCAGATTCTGCAGCTTTTGAGGCAGGTCGTTCTCTACTATCAGCACCTTTGGCTTTGGATGGTGCTCATACACAGCCTTAGAGTCAAAACAAAAACACTCAACACCCAAAGAAAAACAAAACAGACAAGCAAGAACTGTGGATAAACCTTGATGAGTTTCAGGAGATTAAGTCTAACAAGCGCATCTTGGTGGTCTAGTCTTGTGATAAGCAACGAAGTCAATCCATTCACAGCTAGTGTCTTGTTGATCCTTGATGATTTCCTGTATCCAAGAACCACATGAATGAGACTAAAGAGGCTGCAAGATCACAAGTGTACTCCTAACTTACGTTATAATCTTCAAGAATGGCTCCAATATGTGCACAAAGTGTCTCTCAGGGCAGCTCTTGAAGAAGTTAACTAACTTCTGTACCGCATCCTTCTTGAGCAACGTCTGCTCCACCTTGTGGTTACTGTCATTGTCATGCGCCAAGCAAACAGCAAGCGAATCCAACGCTATTACAGACCAAGATTCATCATCAAGCAAACTCATGTACACGTCCAGACAACCGTGAGCTCTTAACTGCTCTCTTGAGTTCCCAGATGCATGAGCCATATCACATAAAAGTGGCAATGCATATTGTTTTAGAGAAGAGTCCGACATGATGAAATGCATGAGGTGTGGTATGATTCCGTGTTCAGCTGCTTGTTCCTGCCTCCTCTTGTTGATCTTGCACAGGTTGAATAGTGCACTAAGTACCTACATCAAGTTAAACATTTAGTAAACCAAACTATAAGTCTTTTTAGTTATCTATATATGCAAATTCTAGGAGGTAACCTCGTGATGGATCTGATAAACAAGATTCCCATCCTTAAGGTCAAGGTTAGGGATCAAATGTTTGATCGCATCTGCACGCTGAAGAGTCTCCAAGCAGTTTGGTTCAGTGGATAAATGATTGATGCACTCCAGAATCTTGAAAAATGAAAGGCAGTGTAAGTGTGTGACATGAAGATTATCTTAAGGAGATTCACAATATTTTTCAAGTACCTTTAACAGAATAGGAGATTCTACACGGTTGAACATCCGGAAAAGAAGACTGAGTAAGATTTGGCTGCACATGGATGACTTGACTGTTGTATCAGCTTGAGCAAATACAAGAAGCAGATCAGACACTTTCTCCAAGTATTCACTTGCAACATCTCCATAGACCATATGGGAAAGTAAACAAGA
This sequence comes from Sinapis alba, assembly GCA_012274485.2. Lineage (NCBI taxonomy): Eukaryota > Viridiplantae > Streptophyta > Magnoliopsida > Brassicales > Brassicaceae > Sinapis > Sinapis alba. The sequence continues at coordinate 60,647 of MU106874.1, read as the reverse complement.
TGATGTGGTACTTCCTGGTCTAGCGTTTTCTTCTGCAACACTGCTCAATCTAGGCCTATCACCATCTGGTTGATGAATATCTGGCTCGTCACCACCACCATGACTTGTTTTCAACACATCAGACTGGTCAATCACACTGGGTGAAGTCTCATGCTGAGTAAAATTAGGATTGTTAGGGTTAAGTTGACCAGAGCGCTCTTGTGGAGCTTGAGCATCCACATGACTCAGTGAACCCCCTGATATAGAAGCCAGCCGGGTTGCTTCATTCAAGCTAACAAGAGTGTTGATCAGCCTAGGAAGAATTCCATTCTTTGCAGCTATACGGCAGAAGTCATTTATAGGTGTGGACCTTTTGAGTTTGAATACTTGCCACATCCCATCAATAGCTAAGTGAACCATCTCCCTGGAACAACAAATATCAAATCATTACACATTAGTAGCACAATATAGAGCAATGTATCCACCATTTTCAATAGAACAAGCACACACCACAAGTGAGGAAGGAGACAGATTCAAATACAAAATCATATGCTGCTGGTACTTGTAATAAACCTAGGCATCCCTAATTAGGGACTATTCCAAGTCCTTATGATGAAATAATCGATAGAACTCACATATTTTCTGTATTTAATATGTTGAAACTTGAAAGCATTTCAAACACCATAAGAAGATGGTAGAGAGTACCCACCTGTGTTTGGCATAATCTGCTTCAATAAATCCCACCAAAACTGGTATTCCACCACAAGCTATGAACATTTGCAACGTTGAGCTGTTAAAGAAGGTTACCAAATCAACTCTATGACTTATAGAAGAAAAAAACGAAGAAGCAAGTAATAAAGAGTTGATGACTGTTAATAACCTTGATTGACAAAGCTGCTGCAAGAAGTAAGCTGCTTCCATACGTATCTCTTGAGAATGATCTCTCTCAGGATCAGGACCAGGACCAGCAAAACTCATTACCACAGGTATCTGCCATATCACTTGGAATAATCATTTTTTTGGTTTTTATTGCCACAACAAAGAAAAGAACAGACTAGACTATTTGAGAACTCTGCAACCAAATAGAAGAACTTACAAGACCAACGAGACAAGCATTTTCCTGGAACTCAGTGTTATGTTTAACAATTTCATTTATCAGCTGCAGTACGGCATATATTACCTGAAAACATCAGAAAAGATTCACAACACATAAGCCAGTTAGTATTCACGAAGCCAGTTAGTGTTGGAGAAAACACCAAATAAACATACTGGAGATTTAGGAATCTCGACTAGATCCATTAGAGGGAGGAAACCATGCTGTGTCACAAACACTGACTTCTGTTCAGGTCTCTGACGAAACATGACAACAAGTTTCTCACAGGAAGATACTATTGCCTCTTCTGATTCATCTGGCCTTAAGGAGTTAACCAATCTGCTGAACTCCACTGCCTACACACACAAAAAAAAAAAAAAAAAACTCAACCAATATATATAATAAGGTTTGGAATCACTGAAACATGGAAGCAACTAAAACGGAATTGAGAAGAATTATCATTCTCAGAGGATGAACTGAGTCGGTCAAGTAATGTACCTGGAGAAGGAAAAGATTCTCATCAAATACCTGCAAAACAAGAAAATGTGTCACCAGTATACTACATGTAGTACCAAACCTGCATTCTCAAGACAGAACATACCAAGCCATCAATGTCAATAATATCATCTTTCAAAACACCCATCATCAAGAGGAAAGGATCACCACCATCTGCGATGACATGTGATGGAGGCATTGATGTTGATGTTTCATTTGATTTTCCCTTGGGAAGCAAAGAAGCATCCCTTGAAGGATCACTAAATCTACTCACTTCGTTCCCACCAATGCTAGATGGGTTTTTTACAGCCTTTAAGATTAGAAACAACAAGAAAGAAAAAACAAATCTAGTCAGTTTTGCAAGTCTTCAACTATGTACAATGCAGCTATCAACAACCTATGTATCTAAAGAAATAAAAACATTTTTGGTAAAGAACAAGACTAAGACCCAACAACAAACAATACCTGTTTCAAATGTAACTCAGTACAACTTATTAGTCAAGAACAAGAAACTTATCAATCAACTCAAAACATAGTATAGGATGAGAATGACACAACACAACTAACCTTTCTAAGCATGTGATCTTCATGTTTTTGGCCAAGACTATGTGATGGCTGATCTTCATTCTTTCTAGCTTCAGAAGCTTCGGTTTCAAGATTTCCAGGTACTTCACCATGTTCAGATTTCCCATACAACTCTGATACATCTTCATCATGTTCAGATGCCTTCTGCTGTTCATCTCTAAATTCTTTATTTGCATCTTTAAAAAAAGAATGACTAATGGTAAAATACAGCTGAGGATCTTACAGTTTTTGGCATCCCAACATTTTCTGCTGAAAGTTGACTTCCTTCATCATTCTTCTCTGAACTTGCAGCGGCTTCTTTCATATATCTGCATACCCAAGGACAGCATTAAAGATTCAGTAGAACCAAGGCACACTAGTGCGTTCCCTAACATGAGATAGATAACATGTTTTGAAATATTCTTCCAAACGTCAAACTTAGGATACACAGGTTCTCACTTGATGGTTTCACTATTCCGAAGTGAGGACTGCAATGCCCGTCTAGAGTTCCGTATCCAAGGGTGAGAGAGCAATGTCTTTGCATCAGGCCTCTTCCTTGAATCCTGTAATGTGCACAATACAAATCAGATGTACATAGTTTGCATCAGGCCTCTGCTGGACTGACTTAACATGGTTGCATAAAACTATACCTTCTTGAAGCACTGTTGTAGGAAGTCTGTAATATCTGGAGAAAGACTATCAGGAATAGGAGGGCTATCATCCTGAAAACCATAGAAAGGCCATAGTTTGTGACTTCTGCCTAAACTTTATTGACTTAATGAATGCAAAACTCATAAAACATTGTCAAAAAAACCTGAACAATATGATAGAGAGCTGCATTGGCTTGCATTTCAAAGTAAGGAGGAACACATGTAAGAAGTTCAATAACAGTGCATCCAACACTCCAAATGTCAGAAGCAGCACAAACTCCAGACAATTCAATAACCTGAAACAATCAGGTAAAAGTGTTGCAGAAACTAAACCTATACAGAATATGGTGATGAACGTCAAAGGTGTACCTCAGGAGCCATCCAATAAGGACTTCCAGCTACTGACTGAGTGTCAAACTCATCCTCGTTTAGTTTAGTGGCTACTCCAAAGTCAGCAAGCTTAACAAGACCCTGAAGTATCAGACAGTTAAGTATCTTGAAACCAAAATAATAATAAATAATAAATAAAAATGGTCACATGCCTCCTTTGTGGTCAAAATATTTGCACCCTTGATATCACGGTGTATGACACCCTGCTCATGTAGATATACTAAACCTTCCAAGACCTGTATTAACTAGTTAGCACACTGTGTCATAAAGAAACTTAATAGGAAAAAAAAGTATATATACACTGAACCTGAGCAATGTAAACAGCCACCAATGATTCTGGGAAAGGTCCAAATTTATTTGGTTTAACATTGTTTGCAAGAGAGCCATTCTCAACGTACCTGCAAACATATGATTTGAACATGAGCTTCCAACGTGGACCAACAAAACAAACACACACACAAAAAAAAAAAACTACTTACTCCAGAATGATGTGAAGGTGAGTCTTTGTCTTCCATGACCCAAGATACTTGACAATGTTTTTATGGTTCAAGTTCTGCAATAAAATGTCATCTTAGAGTGTATCTTAACCATTAATTCGAAAGAACCCATACTCAAAAATGTAAACCAGCTGAGAAACAGAGAGTCAGTGTTAAAGCTAAAGAAGGTACCTTCAAGAAATCAATTTCTTGCTGGTATACGTCCACATGTAACATCACCAAGATTCAAGTCAATATAAAAGTTGGTAAATAAAATTACGAGACCACATGTGGTCACACTAAGAGGAAGTAACAAACCATAATAGTGTTGAGATCATCATCTTTAACAACATTCTCTAACGAGACTTGTTTAATGGCAACAAAGTCTCCATTCTTCAAGTCTAATCCTTTATAAACTCGAGCATGAGCTCCTTTACCAATTTCATCTCCAAGCATCTATATAAATGTATACGTACAAAAAATTATAATTCAAACTTTTAAGAGTTATAAACAGAACCATAGAGAAAGCTGAAAGTGAAAGCTTACGTATTTGTTGTCGAGAGTCATTGATTTGTGGAACTGAGATGACGTCACCTCTTCTCGTTGCAGATAGAGAGAGAGAGATATTCTGATGATGCTAACCAGCCAGCTTTGATACAGTGGTGAAAACAAAATAATACTATTGGTAAAAAATTTAAAATAAACGACAAAATAATATAAAAAGGAAAGAATACAAATCAGGTTTTTTAGTTGGAAAGTGACTCTCGTTCCTATCTTATTTTATGGGGTCCAACTTTTTTTTCTTTCTTTACGTAATTACCCAACTGTTTCCTCATTTGTAAATTGTAAAGATATCTTGCCTTTCGTCCAATTACTGAACTTTTTATGGTTTTAAAAGTCGGTGTAATTATTAAATGCTTATTTCATTAGTTTATGTCATTGTTAATGAATTTATTTATAATCAAAGCGGTTGATGCCAAAAAAAAAATTAAAAATCAAAGTGGTTAGTATTCATTAATGTAATATCAACAACGTTATATCAAAGTGGTTGATGTCAAGAAAAAAATCAAAGTGGTGAGTATTCATTAATGTAATATCAACAATGTTAAACACTTTGTTTTAATTCAACTTTTTCAATCAGAGGAGTTGGAATGAGCGGATGTTGTGTGGCCACTCAAAGTCTCAAACTATGATTTCATAGAAATGTGATTAATAATACAAATAATTAAGAAACTATCTTACCCGCGTTGTCAGTCTTGAGCCTATCGAGATAAAACATTTGTTTTGGTTCTCAGAACAACCTAATCGGTTAGAAACTGCCAACATTTGTACAAAAAGAAAATAACAATATTTAATAAAATTTATATTTCGATTTTTAAAAATATTAAAGCCAACAAATATGTGACAGCTGTAAGAACTAGTATCTAAAAGTTTTTTTATAGAAAACTCCCTCCTTATTATTTTACATGTTTTTATTATCTTTAATTCTTTGACAGGAGATACTCCTTTTAGATCGATGGACTTTCTCTCATAATTTCAATGGTTAGTATGTATAGATCATTTAGCATCTAAATTGATGAAGAAAATATATGTATAATCATATGATTTCTAGTCTGGAACTGTTTTTAAACCCCATAAGCAGCAACTCCAACGATGACATTTTTTGAATATTTTAATAATTAAAGAAAAAGAAAACAAAATAAAAGAATGACAGGGGAGAAATAATGAAAAAGTTCTAATACATAGTATTTTTAGATATTTTTTAAAACTATATTGCACACATGCCACCATACAATTGAATTTATTTTTTAATAAACATTTTGATTTATTTAAACAAATAAATTCTAATAATTTATTAGTTTTGTTTAAATTAAAAATTCAATGTCCAACTCCAACCGTTGAAGTTGCTCTAATGCACCGGTTCTACATATAGCACATAGGAACCACATGCAAACTCGTTGTATCTTGTTTCTAGCTATTTCATCATGACCTGTTAGGTCATTCTATATGAACTTTTAGATTTAGATGTTGGTGGATTAATGGATCACTCATTGCTAAGGGTGGTAACCATCTTGAATAGTCTTACAAATCTTAAAATAGAATAGGAACTAGAAGCGCGTAATCATCAAACGCTAAAACTAAAGAGTGAGCAAAAAAGGTGGGTAGGTTCATTGGTAACATCACTAGAGACTATGGAAGAGAGAGAACATTGAGAAGAGAAAGAATCTAACCAATCGAGAGGAACTCAAAGAGATCACCAAACCCTAGAGAGAACTCTGTTGAAGACGGCGGACATGACGTCATCTAGCGGGAAGAAGCAGGTCACGAAGAAGAAGAAGATGAGCCCGTGTTGCATGAAGATGGGGATGAAGAGAGGACCATGGACGGTGGAGGAGGACGAGATTCTTGTGAGCTTCATAAAGAAAGAAGGCGAAGGAAGGTGGAGATCGCTTCCCAAGAGAGCTGGTTTACTCCGATGTGGAAAAAGCTGCCGTCTACGGTGGATGAATTATCTCCGGCCGTCTGTAAAACGTGGTGGTATCACTTCCGATGAGGAAGATCTCATCCTCCGCCTTCATCGCCTCCTTGGTAACCGGTGCGAAACATACCTATGTAACGTATATACATATTATTATTCAGAACAAAATAAAATTTTCGTTAGTTTTCATATAATCAAACGATTAATACAAAAGATCGTAGTTTATATATGTGTACGTGGATGTGTGCTACGAATAAACTAGTTTATTAAACTAGGGTTTCATTTCTTCTACATAAACATCATGATTTTTCATTTTATCACATTTTACTTGGGGTCAATTTAGCACTATATACATATGTATCTAATCTTCTTCTTTTAGACATGTTAACTGTCAAAATTATATATATGTTGATTGAATTTTAAACAAAAATAGTAACCCATTCTTCAAATTCTTATTATTTAATTGAAAATACTTCTACTTTAAAGTTTTTTTCAAAAAAAAAAAATTCTGGTTCTAAGGTTAGTTTTCTATGGAGTTTTCTTTCTTTTCTAATAATCTCTATATATATGTTAAAAAATGTAACTAAGATGAGCTATATATATATGATCATACTAACTCTATATATATTTTGTATTGTAAGGTGGTCACTGATCGCGGGAAGGATACCGGGAAGGACTGATAATGAGATCAAGAACTATTGGAACACTCATCTTCGTAAGAAACTCTTAAGCCAAGGCATTGATCCTCAAACCCACAAGCCTCTTCTTGACGCAAACAACAACGCTCATAAACCCGGAGAAGAAGTTTCCGGTGGACAAAATCTACTAGAGCCTAATAATTCTTGTTCTCACACTGATGATCATACCACCGTTAGTAACGGAAATGAAGCTAGCAAGATGATCAGTTTCAGCGTCTTTGGTGATGAAGAAGACAACGAAGACTTTGGTTTCTGTAACGATGATAAGTTCTCTTCGTTTTTGAATTCGCTTATCAATGGTGATCCTTTTGATGATAGTAATATTCCAATATCACAGCAGTTTCGGATGCAAGATTGTACTGATGAGATTGTTGGAACGTCGTCGAGCTTAGAACATGGCCAGAGATTGGAAGATATATGATTTGATCTATTGTGATGTCTTTTCTATATCTACGGCCCCATGCTTCGAGAAGTGTACTCATGTGATTTCAAAGGTCGGTATATATATATATGTGTGTGTGTGTTAAGTTGTTTGTGCCGATCTGTGTGATTACAAAATATATACCTCATATATATATGTGTAACTGATAACATATTTATTTACATATGCATATTCATATATGGATATATTTCTCTCGTCTTTTTTGCAGATCATGTATACACTTCATACCTAATTCTAATCAGTAATTTAATTATATAACTTTCTTATATATTAGAGCATTATTGGGAGTATGTTCCCAAGGGTTTCTAACCATTTTAATATAAATATTTTTTATGTATTTTAGTTAAATGTTAAATTCTAAATCACAAAACTTAATGTAAACCAATGAAAAGCAACATGTAGAAAAGGAGTATCTTACCTTTTTTCTTTTTGAAGTTCTCATCACACAATCTATTGTTTTTCTTACTCCGTTTTTTAATATTTTTATCTTTTTAAATAGGTAAAACATGTTCTACACGTTCTCATAAGACCATGATTAACCCTAAGAACTCCAATTGGGGTTCTTAGGTTTTTTTTTTTTCTTCTTTTCTGTTTTTTCAAAAAAAAAAAAAAAAAAAAAGTTAACCAATCGTGGGTCGCCACGTGTCCGTGGAACCCGTGAACAATGCAAGAAACTCTTAAGAACCGGTTCTTATTTAAGAGTTTTAAGAATCAGTTCTTACACTATTCATGGGATCCATCCCCCTAAGAACCCCTCTAAGAACCCCCTTTAATCATGCTCTAAGATCTTATGTCCTTAGGAAATTTTCATCCTTATTTTTAGAGTAAATTATGGAATATGGATGAAGATTATATTAGAGCATCATTAGTGGTGTTTCTTAAAGAGTACCTCAGAAAAATAAAATAATAAAATATATAAAAGTAGGAGAGATGAAAGCAAAAATGTGAGGTACGATTGCTTATAAAGAGATTTTGAACAATTGGAAAAAAACGTACTCCACAGATGTCATCTTTCTGTTTGTGTAATATTTTTTTTTGTTACTAAATTAAATCAAATAAATATATTCTGTTAAAATATTAATATAATTACATAAGAAAATGTGTCTCAGATACTTACCCGTTGTTTCTGCTCTTAGGTTCTTACAAATAGTCTTGTTTAATCTATATATTTCATCTTCGTCCTGGTGTGTTTATATTGTTGTGTAAGTTAAATAAAATTCTTAGTTTAGTTTTTAATCAAGTGCAATGTGAAAACTAAACTATGATACAAGATATTTTATTTGTTTAATCTCCATAATAATTGCATCCGTTTGTAATGTATCTAAAAGGCTACTAACCCTATTCAGGAAAAGTTTACATAGAAAAAGGATGCACTCCATTTTCATGTAACTCTAAATTTGAATCAAAACTCAAACTTTGCCATTTTTAGTTTTGTTAATCATATCACGAGTATGTACTTCCATAGTTGCATGTATAGATGAAGTCACATAGACTTGCATAGTTGCCGCCTGAGCACTGAGGATCTTCAACAAACGCTGCTGACTCACATGTTTTGTGGACTCTGTGACAGTGAGTCTGCCTGAACTTCAAAGACCAGAAGGAAACTATCGCTGGTATGTGTCTGCCTCTCTCCCTTCATTATAGTTTTATGTTACTAAAATGCACGTATAAATGCGTAATGCAATGTATTTTATTATGCAGATTCACTGTTTATGTCTACTTACTTATTCATTATCTCGTTGATGCTGTTAGACCATTATTAATGGTGACTCTTAAGGTGGGTTTTTAAGGGGTAGACCCACTTTTTTTAAAAAACCACTCCTTAAAAATCTTGTCTAAAAACCCAACTCTTACACTATTCACGGGCCCAACTGAAACGTGACGGCCCGTAATTGGATGATTTTTTTTTTTTTTTTGAAAATCTGACCAAAAAAAAAAAAGTTAAACCTCTATGAGCTCTAAGGATTAATCATGCTCTTACCATTTCGTTAAATCGAAACGAACACCATGCCGTTTTCACACTGAGCCTTTACACGTTTCCTCATTTACGGCTTCGCAAAAACGCCAGGAGACTAACGTAAGCAAAAGTAGGCCCACATAATCCGTATTGGGCCTAAGTGGAGTTTACTAACCTACTAGATCCAATCGTTACAAGCCGTTAGATTAGTTGACGTTTTCACAAGTTGACCTAAACGAACTTCGCATCATGCGAGTGACGTTCTCTTTGACCCTTCGGTCCACATCACAGCAGCAAAATTATATAACTGTATAACTGAAATCCTTTGGCACAACCAAACAATTTAGACCAAGAAACAATGATATCTTATTGAATAATTTCTTATTATAATTAGCTGTATTTTTAAGATATTTTGATTTATTGCTAGATATAGTCATTTATAGATTGGATACTGGATTTATCTCCAAGATCTCTCGTTGAACCAAAGTTAAAACGAAAAAACGTTATGAAGTCGTGACTAGAAAACTCAAGAACAAGATTTCAACGAAGGAGAACATTATAACCGACAAATAAATCGAGAACATCTATATATGCACAGAATACATGACATGCATGAAACATACACATTCATCTGCATATATAGACAGACACATCTTACATCTAGTACATGCAATTATGTCAATCATCAAAATAAATTAACTAACAGAATGGATGAGGATTAATACGTACCGATATGAAGATAATAGTCGCAGAGACTCATCCTACTCTTCTTGAACCTTATTGTTCAATGTCTTTTGTTGTTGTTTTTGTTAAGGGTTTTTCAATTTTCCTTTTTAAGTGATATGATATATTGATGGATATGTCTTGAGGATTTGTAATAATAAATATGTAAAGCTTAATTAGGTTAAAAGAAATGCAAGAATTGACCGGTAGCTTTGGTCATCCGTTTGTGTGTTTCAACGGAAAGCTTGATCTTATTATTTGAAGATAAATCAAATCATAAATGTTATAAAATTTGTTAGGTAGCAACTATGCCAACTAATATTCTTCTTCAGTTTAATTATCTCATATGTGAACCTCTCTCTCTCTCTCTTGGAAGTTATCGCCAATGTTGAAGATTAGAAGATCGATGGTTGTGTCTTTCTACTTATCACCTTTCTTTTTACTCGTTTACAAATAAAAATAATCTCATTTTTTCTCTTGAAAGAAACAGTTCATCAGTTATGGTCAGACAACATATGGTCTTTGGTTATGGAACAAAGAAAAAGTTTTCACACTAAATTGTATAAACTTGAAGTTATTGATGAGGATAGGTCCTACGAGACGTTGTTATCTGTTCACTGAGCAAACAAATTTTCTTGGTCATCTAACAATCTGGTTCCATTTTTGTGGATATATTAATGATAATAACTATGGTGAACGTACAATAATCTATCATTTGTTATCTTTCCTCGTACGAAAAGATCCCAAGTCTTGTTCACTTGGCAAATCGCAATGTCCATTTTATTTAATACCTCCTGAGGAGCAGCTGTACATGATCTCTGTTTCAAAGTGTGAGGCAGTTGTGTTCAATGGATACGATACTCATTGTGTATCTTGATGAATTGGATCCTTTTAATCAAAAGACCAACAGAGAGAAGTTGAAGTTAAATACATGCAAACATGATTTTCAATACATACACACAAGCGATGATTCATTTGAGAATGAATTTAAATTACTCTAATATGAAGATTTTAGTTCAAAGATGAAGACAAAAAGAATGAGAACATGTGATCTCTCTCTCTCTATTGCTGTGCTCAGTGTTACCTTGGTTTTAACTAACTTTGATGAGTAGGAAACAAGAGAGGTAGTGAAAACTGAAGAAAATAGCTCGAAAGTGCAACAAAGCTTATTTCAAAACCAGTGGGTGGCAGTGGATGAGATCTAAAGGGATAATAAGATGACAAAAACGCATATGCAACTCACTGTCATGTCTTAACATCATCAATGGATCAAACATAAAGCAAAGCATCAAGAGAACTGTCTTAGAACTTGTCTAAACAAAGAAATAAAATAAGAGGTTTCAACCTAGTTGCACACAAATATCTGATAATGCAGAGCTAATAAACAATACAGCAGAACTGATGGGTGAAGAGAATCACTGGCTTGGTGAACGGTCTCCATTTCGTTCTCCACGAGGACTTGGGCTCCTGCTCTGCCTCTGCCTAGGGACCACCGGGCTCCTCGCTTGTTCAGGAGTGTAGCTTCTGTTTCTCCTGGGGCTCACGCTTCTTCTTGGGCTCCTGCTCCTGCTGTAGCTTTTCTTCACCTTCTCTTGACTTCCACTGCGAGCTCTTGACCCATTACGTGGTGGTGAACGAGAGTATGACCTCTCCTTCTCGTATCGTCTCTCCTGTGGTGAAACAGACCTGTGAAAAAAAAACAGATTTGGGTATAAGAGAATGGTTTTCAATCCATCACAGAATTGTATAGACGATCCGACAGCATGAAGTTCAGAGAGGCATACCTAGATTGATGTCTTTTAGGGGGAGGAGAATTATACTCACGGCTACGTGATCGTGTTCTACCACCACGTCGAGGGGGTGGAGAACGAGAGTAGCGAGGAGGAGAACGTCTTCTGTCATTGAATCTGTTGCTCCTACAATATATTACAAAGTGTACACGTTGAGATCATGTGATCTCTTTGGGATGTTCACAAAGGAGGAAGAGAAACTCAATTCACCTTCCACCTCGATCCCTTGTTCTCATTTCAGTTGGTTTCTTCCTGTTCTCTTCTGCAAATACAACAGTCAGCTCACGACCAAGAAGAAGATAGCCTTCCATGTGGTGTTTTGCCTCGGCAGCATCAGCAGGATCCACATATTGAATGAAACCAAACCCCCTTGGATCTCTGCAACAAATCCAAAAAGCCAAAACAATCTGAGACCATGAATCAAAAAACACTGTGACCAACGAAGATGAACCGCCAATGACAAGAAACCTTCTGAGCATTAGAATCTCCTGCAATAGAAGCCACCATGATAAACATGAAAAAGCAAGCACTTGCCTCCATAACTTGAAAATTTCAGTATATAGAAGACTTCTCCAAGACTTGATACATCTTGAAATTGAACTCAAACACAACTTCCTTCAAACCTTCACTACCATAACATCTTCCAAAGAACTCTAATTACTTCATTGGTCTCTTCAATTCTTTAGATTCACTGCTAAACCTCAACAACTTCAATAAACACACTTTAAGAGTGATCGAACATGGAACATTTCACTATACTATTTCCTTAAATGACTAGAAAGGCTATGAAGTTTTAGGGGTGCTATTACTTGCTAAGGCTGAATATTCAAGTGTGGAGAAAAAAACTGATTTAAAAAGGAGAAATACACACCAAGACAGTTCAGAAAATTCTTATAAATCAGAGAAGTTATGAGCTGGAGATGTGAAGGATATAGGAAAACGGCTATGGACAATAAACGAATTAAAGTAAAACAGGATACACAAAAGGTTGTTTAAGAAGGAAACAAAAACGATAAAAATAGAGACATAATCTAGTTGAAGCAGAAGCAAAAATAATGCATTGGGTATTTAAATATTTAAAGTTCTAACCACTGGGAATGCTCACCCGGTATAATAATCCCTTGGAAGGTAGATGTCCTTGACAGGACCGAACTGCTCAAATGGCCTCCTAAGGTCCTCTTGCCTGGAGAAAAAAAAAGAGAGAAGGGTAAGCACAAGTTAATAAATACTAATAGTTAAAAAAAAACAAATATTGCAAAGAAGAACTGAAATATAGTTATCTATAAATTGTGTACGTGTTCCAAGCTTCTTATATATTTCTGCCACTAAACAAGTATATCAAACTATTATGATGGGTTATACATCAGCTTTCTCTTTATAGCCTAAATAAAGAAACATGTATTCATGAAACTTACCAGGTCACGAAAGCATTGAAAACATACAGTCCAAATAATCTTAGTATCAGCGAGAAGGGGATAAGCCAATTAAATGGAAAGAAGCATAAAGGAGTAGAGAACATACCTGCAATCATGACGAAGGTTGCGAACCAAAAGACTGGTTGGAAGATCCCTGTCACGACCTCCACCGTAACGGCCACGGGGACTAGGGCTCCTGCCCCTCCTCCCATAACCCCTCGGTGGTGATGGTGTGTAGCTCCTTCCCCTCATTGAGTCTAAGCTTCAATCTCTTTATCAATTAAGCAACCAATATAAACTGAGTTAGAGAATGTACCACACATGATTGGATACTTAAGCAACAGGAGACAAAATAAAAGAAGCCAACACAGACAGCATCATAAAATAAATCTTTCAAAAAAGTATCAAACTAACTTTAAATTCACCAATTCTAAGCCATTAAAATAATAAATAATCCAAACTAAGAACTCAGGAATTACAGAACAAGTTATATAATATGCTAACTCAGCTAAAGCACAGGTTTTTCTCCACTTGAATTGCCATAAAACAATAAAGATTCATCCTTTCAGCTAACATTCAACGAAGATTACAAATCTGAGGTGAATTTGTTAAAGTGGGTCCAGAAAACCGATAGAAATTTGGAAGTGTCTGTATGGTATCAGAAACGAAAGACTCCGATCTAAAGATAAGAAGAAGGGTTTACCTCAGCTAACGAATGCGAAAATGATGAAAGAAGGACGGACGGCGAAGAAAAGCACAGGGGAAGCGGCGCGGAAGGAAAGTGAAGAAGAGAGAGAGAGACGAAGAGATTAGGGTTTTCTTCAGTCTTTATTTATTTCTTTATTTATTTGCTTTCCTTTTCATATGTTTGCTTTCAAGTCCTCTCTTTTGTTATCTTTCTCTACTTTTGCCTCTGAATCCTTCCAAGAGTTTAGTTTTACGCCCATACTTTCTATATTATATCTGTAGATCCATTATAACAATGTTAATCTTCTTAAAAAAATTTATTAAGATTTTGTTATTAATCCGATAGTTAGAGAACAATATTTTTTTTTTGAACTTAATTTTAGTTAGAGAACAATATTTTAAACGGTTGTGTACAATTTTTAACTCTAGTGATAGTGGGAGTAATTTAGTGGAGTTAGAGGAAGTTGGATTTATAATGATTGTTAAAACAAGTTATATCGTATTAATTATTGATTTATAGATTTTCATGTTATTACTATAATATATTGTTATGAGAAATTCTTTTAGATAACCCCTTTTAGTTTGTTTGTCACAAAAATAGCTTTTAAGTAAGAAAATGATCAAAATATTTTTTTAGAAGCTAAAAAATTTATTTATATGCATTTATACCCTTAGGGTTAACTAATTTGGACTTTAGGGTTTAGAGTTAAGGGGTGGGTTTGGGGTTAGGGTTTCAAATTTCAAAAATAAAATAAAAAAAATTGAAATTTCAAAAAAAAAAGTCTATTTTGGTCATTTTAGTTTTTGAAAGCTATTTTTGTGACAAAAACTTCAAAAGGGCTATTTAAGAGAATTGTCCATTGATCTGATGATTATAAAATTTCATATGAAACTTATTTTTATGAAAAGGTTAAATTTTAATGATTATATAAACTATTAAAATTAATATTTTAGAGTTGTATTTTAACAACTTAATTCATAAGATAAATTGTATTTGGACAAAAGTTGAGAGTTTAAATCCCTAAAATATTTATTGATTATAAGAATTTTATGTCATTTTGTCATTATATAAAATGATGTGTTTTAATTTAACGGGTTTCCGTTAAGAAAAACGATTTTGTTAACGAAAGGTTAACGACATTAACGGTTTAATAGTTGGAGGTTTACAAACATAAAAAAAAATAAAGAAAAATAAAATCAAAATTTCATTGAAATGGATGTTTATATTGAAATGAATGGAGTAATAGGTTTAAGGGTTATTGTTAATGGACTAATTTCTGAAGCCCATAAAAGCCCACACATAACCGCCCATTTGTAAGAGTCCGAACCTTCAATCCAGACCTCTAATTACGTCGAATCTACCATTAATGATATCATTTTGATGAACCTTATGGAATAGACAAGATGCACAAACTCTACATCTCACGTCGAATAAGAGTGACACACATGGGTCTAATCAACCCAATACGATCCATATTCAGACCCGAAACAGAGCATAATCCCACTGAACCTGAACCCGCCCAAGCGAAGTGAAACAAATGATTCAATGTGAATTAAACCGTTATATTTTACAACGGAGAAGCTTACTAGATGTTCCTCTAACTGCGAAAACCAAACATATCTAGTCTTTGTCTTAGAATATCTCTAACGCTGAGTCATCATGTTTCTAGTGCCTACCAGATTCATGCATGAAACATGTTTTTGGAAATTGCTGAATCGTTAGAGAGATTATTATGTCAAAAGGATTGTTATATCCAGCTAATAGTCTGCATAGTTAAGCCATATCATGCAACCTTTGTCTCCAAACTTATCACAATGCCCATGTGGCTTCAATAGTGGCTAATTAATGAAACTAAATAATTCCCAGATCTTATTTTCCGTAGTACCTTGTTGTTGCATGTAGTCTCCCAAGCCTGTTCACACTTATGTCATTAATATTTTCAATGACTCCAAGTCTAAGTACAGCTAGTTGTACTTGTCTCTGTACATTTCACGATAAGGATGAATCAAAACAGAATGTTATTATATTCAAAACTTCATCTTCCTTTTTTTAACATTATATTCTAAACGAAATTTATCTTTGTTTATTTTCTTTACTTTGTAATCATGGAGATTTCAGATTCATAAATCATATGTAAAATGCAGAGTAATCTTGATTTTTTTTCTATAATCAAGATTTAAAATGGAAGGTTAGGTGAGAGTGAGATATCAACGCATCTGAATTGCTTGATTTCGTTAGGGTGTGACAGATGAGTTGGGACGATGACAGGTGAGCTATGGGATACCAGAAATGGCTTATGATTTTGAAACTTGCTTGAACATGTCATGAGCCAATGAAAAGACTCCACACAAAGACCCTAACACAATAATCACATATAATAAAGGAAATATATGGATAGTAAAGATCATATTGAAAGAGACATGATCAGAGTTTTGTCCATGGAAGGTATACATTGCATTGAATCGAATCTATGGCTCTATCCTGGGGTTGTTGTTGTTGTGCAAGCCAGCTTTATACCATTATATTATGATATGTGTCTTTTGATTGTAGTTTCGTATGGCTTTGACTTGAAATTGTTTGGCTTTCTTTTTCCATTTGTTAATCAATTTAATGTTTACTAGACTATATTACATGGTACCCTTCAATGTTAATCTGCTTTACTTGATCTTATTTGCATCCATTTTGGTTATTGGCTGTTATAAACGCATTCTTACAGTAACGTTTTAAGAAAAATGTGTCTTCTTTAACAAAAACTTGTAAAAGTGTGCATAGTAATATATTTGGGGTTTAGTAAACAACTGTGATCCTTTGTGGATGTATCGCAATAAAAAGAATTATAATGGACCCATGTAATTATATGCTTAAAAGGCTAAACCATACCGTAATCTAAATATTAAATTATTACAACTACTAAACATGTTTTACATAATCTGCATGATTAACATTGATTAGCTGGAGTACTTGTGTATATGTGTGGTCGTCAAACAAATCAAGTCTCTTAATTAATCTTTTGGATGTGTATGATCTTCTTCTAGATCTGAGCACCTTGTGGTTATTGAATTCAAAGGCATGGATTGTGCATGGTCGTACCTATCCTAACTAAGAAGTTATAATTAATTTTAAAGTAATGTTAATACAATAATTACGTAATTATATGTACAAATTGAACTTCAATAGTATAAAAACTACGTGGTTGGTCTGGTGATCATCACTACAACTAACACCAGTGTATGTCTAATGTAATGGCTTGGTTATTTTGGATAGCTGGAAAATGAACGCGTTCATGTAAATGTAATAATTCTAAAGGTCAACGTTACTTAAAATTTTCCTCTTTCCATTTAATTTTCTTTAGGTGACTTGACCGTAATTTTCTTGGGAGACACTTAACGTTTTGACTTCATGTTCTACTATTTCAAACTTGTTTTATGGTACTTTCCTTAGACCAACTTGCGGTTCAAGTTCTATAAAATAGTGACATCAAGGGATTGACCCCTCCATCAAAATGTTAAAAAGTCTTGATTTTGACACTTTCCGCTTGACTGAGACCCTTTTTTTAACACTTAAAACCCAATATTTATTTACTCCCTCTATATCATTTTAATAAGTGTTTAAGATTTTTGCACAAATATTAAGAAAATTTAAAAAATTACATAATTTCTCTTGGTTATATAAAACAACATTAAATAGAACAAATTTAACCAATAAAAAAATACAGTAGTTTGTAATTGGTTACAAATTTTAAATGATACTAAATTTGATATTGAATAGTGAGAATATCACTTTTTTTATAAAACAAAACAAAAATCCTTAAAAATCACTTAATGTGATATAGAGGGAATAACACTTATCTAGCTTCACTCTAGTTTTGTTTTAATATTGTGTAAGTAATACGAGTAAATAACATGTTATAGTGACTTATTTGGTTGTAGCTAAAATTTCAGTAAATTGTGTAATCCTATTGTTTAATGATAATTGTAGTACTTTTTTATTGTTTAGATCACATACACTTGACTAATGAATGTATTAGGCCGAGCTTCAAAAGATTGCCAAAAAAAAAACTAACCTTATAAAGCTGGGCTGCCAGATGATACAAATTCACATATCAAAACTATATATATGGCAACAAAAAACAACAACTGTATCTTGATATAACATATATTTTCCAAAGTAGATGAACTAGATATTAATAACTTAAAACCATATGACATAATAGCACATTTAATTAGTTAGGATATAACCACATGTTCTCGCCCTATATTGAAATGGACGGCAATGATGTAACTAATGATGTCGATGGATGACACTATTTATTTTGTCTTATGTGTGCTATATATGTTCTACCACCTCAAAAGGTCCTCAACACAATAATATGTACTTTGATACATTCATTTAACTCAACTTCATAGGTTTCACTTAGTCTAATATTCAATTCTTGTCAGGAAAATAAAATTCAAATGTTTGAACCAGTAAATATGTAAAATAAAGATGTATTAATTTGGTTGAGATGTTCTTTA
Source organism: Sinapis alba (assembly GCA_012274485.2). Taxonomy (NCBI): domain Eukaryota; kingdom Viridiplantae; phylum Streptophyta; class Magnoliopsida; order Brassicales; family Brassicaceae; genus Sinapis; species Sinapis alba. Next base: position 42,294 of record MU106874.1, on the reverse strand, counting down.
TCTAACTGACTCTTTCAAAACTAGCTGAACAACATTTCCTAGCTTTTAACAAATAAAAAATAAAAATTTGTCGCTGAAAGCCTTCCACTTTTATTTTAACAGCGAAATTTATCTAAGAAAACATAGAAAACAACAAATTGACATTTTCTCCATTGGCAATTACTACTCAGTGATACTATATTATATGGATAAAAGAATAAGTCAACTAGAATTATAATTATAATAAAATATCCTTCGAAATTGCTAGTGACGTTGGAAGAAAATCATAAGTAAAACCGTGTGAAAAAGGTCAACTTTGATTAATATTTACAAACAAATTATATTCACGATTTATTTTGCACTGTTAACCTATAAGGTAGAAGATGTCAACGTGACTTAATATTAATACAAAATTGATACATTTCTAGCATAAACGCAGTATAAATAATCTATGTATTTATAATTTATTATATATACATTTATATTTGTATTTGCTTTCTAAGTGTATGATATTGTATTTTTCAAAAAAAAAAAGTAGTACTCCATATAATAACACACACATATATATAGTAATGTATTCAACTACATATAAACACACATACAAACACAAATGTAACACTAAGAGCATGATTATTGCGGAATTTTTAGAATCGGATTCTTAACAAAATATAAAAATTATCTTTTAATTTTAAGTTTTTTTTTTATTTTATTCTATCTTAAGAATCTAGTAATAATCATGCTCTAAAGCAATCAAATCATAAATATCTATGATAAATTAATATGTACCAGGTACATAGACGGATGAGTAATAAAGTCCACAACTAATTCGCTTTTTGGGTTTACACCTTGGTCTTCATTCTTCTACCGTCTAATAAATGAAGCAATGAGAAGACATTTTCCTTGTAACATTCAACTTTTACTTATGGCCTTTTCAGTAACATATCCATTCCATTCCACACGTTGAGACAGAAGAGCAAAGTCGAGCTTTTTGGAATGATTCATTCAGTCAACAAGAGACTATAAATCCAGCAAACGTCAACAAAGCAAAAAAAAGTGGCCGTACTCTCTCGGGAAAAGGTGAGCAATAATAATAGAGAGAGAGAGAGAGTAGAAGCCGGTGGACCAAAACTTAGGTGGTTCGCTTCACTCTTACTTGTCGTCGCGTCGGTGCACTTTTTTTTTAATCTCTATTTTTACTGAAACCAACCCCGCGTCCTCTTCTTTTGGACTCTTGTGGCTTCGTTGTTACATAATCTTTATTTCTGGTTACTATAATTATTTTCGATTGAATATGATTGGATGATTTTTACTCTTGTAGAGAATCCTCTCTGGGATTATTTATTTAATTCGTCCTTGTGCTTACCAGCTGGCCTCTAGCTGTTACGCTATCACTCTCTCATCCTTTGACTTTATTTCTTGCTACTACGTAAATATTTACTATTACTAAGTATATATTCATCCTAGAATATCTCTTTGATTATCAACGTTAATTAGCTTTTAACCTATACTAGGTCTTGTTTATAGTTCAAGTTGAGTTACTGTAGAGTATAAGTTTTACTTGGGCAAATGATTAGAATAATAGAAAGTTAGGCCAACTTGTAAGTGCCACTAGTTGGGTATTATTACTACTAATACATACATAATCATTGAATGCATTTAATTGGGAACCAATGAACTTTTCAGGAGCCAGTTATAATTAGATCAGATCAATCATATTTTAGACGATTATATGATTGTATTATTGGTCAGTTTTAAGTTAAATGAAATCAAAATGCCTATAATTACCATTTCACAGATCTAAAGATTCTTGGAGACATTAAAAAGTGTCATAAATTTGAATGCTGTCAAAAAAGATACGGCTGTCTCCATGTTAGGTACGGTGTGTGGTACTTGAAAGCAGACATCAACCTCGTGGTTCGATGTTAACTCTACACGTGGCGAGCTTACCGATATCTTTTGTACGGTCCGAAGTTTATTTACGTCAAACTATGCCATTTTTCTAATATAGCTTATGAATAATTGAAAATAGGTTTCATTATATGCTAAGAACAAAATCTAAGTTGCTTGGTTTTAAATGGTTTCATGAGCAAATTAAGGTCTAAATAAAGAGAACGAGATCCAACTTCACGATTTTGTGATTTGGAAACCATGTTTTAAAGAAATTGTATTTATTTGTTGTTATTGTTGAATGATTTTAAATTAAACGAGATTCATATGGATTAGATTTATACAAAAAGATACAGTGACTTATATGGTTTGTAATTGGTGCCATTGTTTCTTTGAGTATTTGAGCCGACAGTTGTATCCACTTAGTATATTTCAGAAACCTAAATGTTAGAAGGGAATAAAATAAGTGAGAGAGCATATACAAGCTTAATCTAACTATTGATTTTATGATTCTTTAAACTCGGACACATATATCAAAATCTTTTTGGTTCACTGTTTCCAAAGGATTCTACAAACGGAGTACTAAACGTTTACACAAAAAATCATTTACATATAGATCCAATCATTTATTTATATGTTTGTATACTTAGTAACCGAGTCTTTGTGTCTAGCTTGTGTTATTAATTAGCTAGACACATATGGTTTATAAAAATGCGTTGGAGGAATTATGACCAAATGGTTTCATGTTAGCACTTGATTCGAGTTCGCTCTTGGTGCTGATTTTGTTTTTCATCAAATCAAAGCGTTACATTTTTGTACTGTTACAAAAGCAGTTGTTGAGGGTACAACTTTATTGTATCGGATGACTATATAAACATATTATTATGATCCACAATATTAATAACAAATCTTTATATAATAAACTGATCAAATCCATAATAAACACAGCTTTGTTGTAAGTTACATTTTGATTGTCTAGAGTCACTGAAAGTAAAATCAACCGTAAAATAAACAGTTGTCATATCCATATATGCGCATGTGCACGGAGACGGTGGCGTTATGCTACGTTTCAACCGATGGTTGACATCATTGTATTATCCTATTCTCTTGGGTTTCTAAGTATAACGCGTACGTTAGAATATTAAAGTAAAGCTACGTAATTTTAGCATGGATTTATGGCATTTTCATCCTCATTCCATTTTTACTCTAAAATTGTATGAAAAATAGAATAATGAAAAAAAAGTATTACTTCATTGGAAATGTTCTTAGCCGGTTAGGTATGTGGTTTATCACATTGAGTCACTTGTATATAAATCACTTTGTACATTCATTTTAATTCAATGAAGAGAATTATTTGTTCAAGTTTTCTCTAAAATGGTGTCCGGGTTATTTATCACATTGATTTACTTGTATACATAGTACTTTGGACATTCATAGATTTTATTAATAGATTTTATTTTTCCTTTTTGTACGGGCCTTACTTTATCAATGTATAACACATAATATAATGTACTTATGATGAGTAGAGATACGCGTATATATATGATATGACCTCATGTTCATACTCACTTTTTATTTTTATTTTTTCATAACTTTTTATGCACTTTTTATTCATCGTATCAGTTTTGTAGTACATAATATTTAGAATATATAAAATACCCAAAGGTTTTTGCTTTCTTATTGTGGTTTACCGTTTTCCTACTGCTTTGCAGCATAAGAATTGTTGATTAATTATGAGTCTATGACAATGCATATTTGATATTTGTGTAACCCAGTAAATCTATGTTTCTACCTTTACAACCTTTCACTTTTGGTTAATATATGTTATAAATGCATCTATTAGTAATGTTTAGTTATCACCGGACACCGTCTACACCTGTGTAACTAATGTACTCGTTTTTGGTTAATATTGGTTAACTAGTAGTCGACTGTATTTTGCGTTTAACATTAAATAATAAATGACGTACCATTTTGTCCAAAAATGTTGCTGAATGAAGGTGCATTTAGATTAAAAAGTTTTGATATGTTGAGTTTGTTAGAGAGACATAAAAGGAGACAAGTCGCTCTCAACCTAATTTCCAAGAGAAAGTGTACATATGCATGTATTGTGGTACTGATCACCTCTTAAATATTATTTAAATCACTTATTTTTTGTTTGCTGTTATTTACAAAAAAAAATAGACCTCCAAGATTTTCCACTAAAAAAATCTTGTAAATTTGCGTTGTCTAACGATGTTAATCGACCCGACTATTTCAATATTTACATGTCTCTCTTAGTTTTGTTATCATGTTATTGTTGAAAAAATCATGTTATTAAGCGTCGATCTTGGCTTTTATCGATACAGTTATTAATAACAACTAAACCGTTGCAATGATCTATACCAATACGTGCATATATATCGATGAAGACAAATTTCGAAATAAATTATTTAGATGGACAGGTATACATTATGCAATAAAGTGTCGCTATATGTAAAGCTTGAATGTTCCATTGCCTCGTTACATTAAGGATTAAAATATACAAATAAATGAAATTATATGCTTATTTAATTCCATGGTTTTTGTTCTTATTAACCCACCAAAACACTTTGATTGAATATAGTATTATATGTGGGTCGCCACGAAAGGAAGAAGGAAATTTCATTAAATCGCATTTAATAAAAAAAATACATAATATTGGGGTCCTTTTAAACTGATAAACATGGAATTTTTAAAGAATGAAAATAAAAGAATAGTATTCACCTAGAAAAATCCACGTCTGCAACTACGTCACTTTATTATAGTGATGTTAAAATTCTACTAATTTTCTTCTCTTTTTCCTAAAATAAAATTCTACTAATCAATACTATGAAAATGGATCGAGTCAAACTCAGAAGATAAAATAAAGAAATTGATTGAGTCAAATATATTTTATTTTTTTGGCTGGTGACCATTTTTCTATGGTGATTTAAAAACTCAAAGAAAGAAAAAATGTAAGTAACGCTTGTGTAAAAAAAAAAACTCGTGTTGAAAAAAAAATAACTATGAAAAAGTATTTTTTTAATAAAAGAATTAGAAACCAATACACTATAATCTGTCAGAGAAAAACTACGAATATGTCAGTAAAAAATTGTACCACAGAGCATGTATAAGTACGGATCGTAAACAAAAGTAAATTAGTAAAGGCATTTTTATTAATAGTATATATATATTGGTCTTTGATATTGAAAAGATAAAAAGTAGAAAAGAAAGAAAATACAAAATATTTATCATTTGAGAAATTCACTAAACATTATTATAAACTTAAAAATCACGCGTTAATGACTTGATTTCTTTATATTTAAAATTTACTTCCAAAGTTAAATTATATCTGCAGTATATAATTTATTAGTTAGTTTTGATATAGTAGTAAATATTTTTCTTGCCTGACCTTCAGTATTATTTTATTGGGGGGATAATTAATTGGGTAAAGTAAAATCTCGGCTTTTGACCTCGTATGAATATTCCGCAGCTCAAAAACACGTGGTTTGAAATATCGACGCTGCTCTTTCTCTCTCTAACACACACTCTCTCTCTCTCTACCCTGTCTTGTCCCTCTGGAGTTGACGCTATTATATATATAAACTCCATCCCTGAAGAGTTTGTAACTTACGATTTGCGAGCTTCATTATCTTCTCACTTAAAAAAATTTACAAGAACAAAGAAAAAACTCTTGAATCTCTCAAGAACATAAGAGAATCAAAAGAAGATTCAAACAGAAAGTTTGAAGATTCCTCTGCTTGAGAATAAACCTGTTCAAGTGCCTAACGCATATTCTAGGTACTTATTCATCTTTACTACGACTGATTCTTCTCTCTCTCTATATATATATATGATTTAAGGAGAAAATGTATTTCATTTATTCGGTTCTCATTTATTTCCGGGTTCCTCTGTTTTTTCAGATCCGAAACTTCTGTGTTTTTTTTCTTCTTCTGTCAAACTCTGTTTTTTTTGTCTATCTGTTTATGATTCAGACATAACAGATTGGTGATGTTTCAGTTCAGGTCAGAAACTCTGTTCTGTTGAATGGGTGTATCATTCTCCTGTCAGTTCGAGCAAGACGACGTGGAAGCTGCTCTAGACTCTGTCACGGTTAAGTCCATAAGCTTTGGTGATGACGACGAGTGCAAGACTCCCAGGAGATCTGTAAATTTCAATGACAGAACTCTAGAGCCAACCATCTTGAAATCCATGGGATCTGGTGGTAAAATGGTCGTTGAGAAATCTGTTAGCTTCAAAGGGATGCAGCTAGAGAGGATGATCTCTCTTAAGAGGTCTCTCTTGAAAGAAGGTAACAACACGAAAGACAATGCTGGGATCGCTAGAGAGCTCTCAGTTCTTGATCCCAGGAACCCTAAACATGAAGCTGCCATCAAGTTACAGAAAGTTTATAAAAGCTTCCGTACCAGGCGAAAGCTCGCTGATTGTGCAGTGCTCGTGGAACAAAGCTGGTTAGTGTTTCTTGAAAAGCTGGTTCATGTGTTTGTGTTGTGTTGTGGTGATCTAATGTTTTTATCTATCACAGGTGGAAGCTTTTGGATTTTGCTGAGCTGAAGAGAAGTTCTATATCTTTCTTTGATATTGAGAAGCATGAGACCGCGATTTCGAGGTGGTCTAGAGCTAGGACTAGAGCTGCTAAAGTTGGTAAAGGTTTGTCCAAGAATGGAAAGGCACAAAAGCTTGCTCTACAACATTGGCTTGAAGCGGTAAGTTATAGAAACAAAGTTTTCTTTAATACTACAAACTTTTTTGGGTTGAACTTAGCCTGATCTTGGTTTATGCAACAGATTGACCCAAGACATCGGTATGGACACAACCTGCACTTTTACTACAACAAGTGGCTTCACTGTCAGAGTAGAGAACCTTTCTTCTACTGGTAACTACTTCTCACTGACTCTTTTTACCCATCTTTGTTTAATGATTTGAGCTGAATCAAGAAAACTAAAGTTAGATATGTCTTTGATTGAAATGTTTCAGGCTTGATATTGGAGAGGGGAAAGAAGTAAACCTTGTGGAGAAATGTCCTAGAACCAAACTTCAGCAACAGTGCATCAAGTACCTTGGTCCGGTTAGTATCTATTTCTTTTACCTGCTCAACAAGTAACTTTACCGATAAAACTAGAAACTTGTTTCTTATTATTTTCATGTTTTGTGTAGATGGAAAGGAAAGCTTATGAGGTTGTTGTGGAAGACGGCAAGTTCTTTTACAAGAATAGTGGAGAAATGCTTCAAACTTCTTCATTGGAAGATAGTGATTCCAAATGGATCTTTGTGCTCAGCACATCGAAAGTGTTGTATGTTGGGAAGAAGAAGAAGGGTACGTTTCAACATTCAAGCTTCTTAGCTGGAGGAGCTACTGTTGCTGCAGGAAGATTAGTAGTTGAGGATGGTGTTCTCAAGGCTGTTTGGCCACATAGTGGACATTATCAACCTACTGAAGAAAACTTCTTGGACTTTCTTTCTTTCCTTAGAGAGAATGATGTTGATATCACTGATGTAAAGGTAAGAGAAAGAGATTTGATTTGAATGACTCTTAGATCTTGAGTTTGTGAGGGTTTATGTTCTAATAAGTGTTTTTGTTTTGTGTGTTTCAGATGAGTCCAACAGATGAAGATGAGTTCTCCATGTACAAACAGAGAAGCACTCATATGAGAAACCATTCTTTGGAAGAGGATTTGGAGGCTGAGAAGACGGTTTCCTTTGAAGAAAGAGCTGATCCAAGAGAAGAAGAAACAACTCCAGTGATGGATAATACCGAAACACCGAAGAAGATGGAATCCTTGAGTATATTTGGGGATGAAACCCAATCCAAAGTAACTGAAGACTATGATTCAGGTGATGATGATGAAGAGGAAGAGGAAGAGATTTTTGAGTTAGAACAAGAATCAGTGCCTTCAGAGCAAACCTCACCCAAAGGAGGAGAAGAAGAAACCAAAGAGAGTGAAGAAGTAGTCAAGATTCCTGAAGAATCAATCCTAAAAAGGATAAATTCAAAGAAGAAAACTAAATCTTTCCAACTTGGGAAACAATTATCATGCAAATGGACAACAGGGGCAGGACCAAGGATCGGTTGTGTAAGAGATTATCCATCAGAGCTTCAGTTTCAAGCACTTGAACAAGTCAACTTGTCTCCAAGAAGTGCTTCTGTTTCAAGACTCTGTTTCTCCTCATCGTCTCAAACGCAGACGCCTCAGATGTCACCGTTATGGCGAGGGATGTCATCACCTGGAGATATCACAGATTCATAGCTAATGATTTTTTTTCATTACACAATAAGTTCTTTCGGTCCGATCTATTCTTTTTGTGTGAATAGAGAAGATGATGACTTAGAAATTCTTTTGTATTATTTTCTTTACCTTTTAGTGTAACAGAGCAGCATTTCATTTGTTTACTTGTTTAACAAGAAATATAGATTAAGAAAGTATTTTAGATTCTTTTTCTACGTTTTTTTGGTTTAGGCAAAAGCCTATAATACACACAAGTGATTCAAGATTCAAGACATTTTAAAAACTGTTCTTCACTTTTACCTTTCCAGCTCGATTTTCAGGAAAACTCAGTGGAGATTCAAAACCCTAGGCTCCAGTCTACATCTCAAGACTCACGAACCCTAATCGATGCGACCGTGTAAAGACAATTTTGTCCTCGAAGAAAGAAATTATTCTATATGGACCTTCTGCACTTTTAGGCTTTAAAAGCCCATTAATTTTGGTCATATTAAACCCGTTAAAATGTTCGATCAGCGCAACAAGAACCATGCCAAATCCTATGCATCTCCATATACCAAATGAAAATAAAGTTTTATCTTTCACAATTTCAGGTTTGTTATGTCACAAGAAAATCAAGTGTATGTATGACTTATCTTTTGGATTACTAAAATATTTGATTCATTACTAACAATAATAACACAACATCCATCAACCAAACCATTCCTAAATTAATCTAACAGATCAATGCATGCGTGTGTGTGTAGATTTACATCATTCACCTTCTTGTGAGTAACACGTTGGAATGGATCAATATAACAAGGTGTGTGTATATAGAATAGTATGAGAATGGATCAATGCATGCATGTGTGTGTAAATTTATGTATAGAGAGACGTCCATACAATGGGTTGATTAATATAAAAGACTTGAAGGTATCAACAATAAGTCAATATAAATCGTGTCACCAAACAAAAGAAATCTACCAGTTGTGTGTTGCCGCGTTTTTAGTAAGTCTAACTAAACTCGCTTGAATACTTTAATTTACAAATACTTTATTTTGTTTTACAATATAACTTCTTACAATATTTAATAACGTAGTAAATGATTTGAATTTGAAACACACGCAGATAACAAAACAAGAAAAAGAGAAGTCTCCTAAAACTAAAATTAACAAAATGTGGAGCGTGTGAAAACATCTCAATTTGCTCATGATTTATTCGTTTGTATTTTATAAGCTTCCAATACTATACAATATTTTGAAATTATTTTACCGTAAATCACTGACCTTAGTTAATGCTATAGCTAGGGCAACTAAATGATACTTTCGTCCACCAGTTTTTCCTAAAAAATATCAAAATTTTCGTAAATTAATGTAGAACAATTCACAAAAAAAAAAAAAACTTAAAACAGAGGATTAGAATTCCAGTTTATCCCACAAAATAATGTAATTAAACTAATAACTTTCAATCTAGAATATTTTTCAGCGAATGCCTTCTTTTCTAATATATGGAGTAAAACTTCTTTATATAAAATCGTTATATTTTTCTTTTCTTTTTCCATACTCGTTTATTGCATCTATATATAATCTCTTTATCTATGTATATTTTATAATGTTGCGTGTGTAGGAAGATGTATATGTACGTAGGTTAGTTACTAGATTGTTATATAAGTACAACTATCATTTTCTACATGATTGTCGTCAAGCCATATATATCACTCTAGAAAACATAAATGACTCTCAATATTAGTATGTATAAGATGTATGAGATGGAATTTTGTGATAGATGCATTTAACAAGGTGTGTATTGCATAGTATGAGAATGGATCATATGCATGTTTATGTTGATTTATGCATAAACGTCTATACAATGGGTTGATTGATATAGATTAATACTTGAAAGTATCAAACAATAGTCCAATACATCGTGTTTCACCAAACAAAAGGTATCTACCAGTTGTGTTCTGCCGCGTTGTTGGTAAGTACATCAACTAAACTCGTTTAAATACTTTAGTTTACACATAATTTCTACATAAATCGTTATATTTAGCACATAACTTCATCTATATATACATCCATTATTAACAAGAACTTAGAACAAAACAAACACAAATTATCACAAACATGTCAAAGCTCATTCTAATCCTCGCCGTACAAATTCTCCTCCTCACCACCTTTGCCTCCGCCGGAGACTTCGCAAAAACAATGAACCCGAAACGCCTCCACATGAAGGAGAAACTCACTCATCTCCGAGTATATTGGCACGACATCATAAGCGGTCGAAACCCTAGTGCCATCGTGATCAAAAGGCATGTTGCGAAGCACTCCTTCGGATCAATCACAATGATAGACAACGCACTAACATCTGATGTGTCGATTAACTCTACTTTGGTGGGCCAGGCCCAAGGTTTCTATGCAGGAGCGTCCCAACATGAGACAAGTTTCTTGATGGCGATGAACTTCGCTTTCAAGACAGGGAAGTATAATGGAAGTACGATCACGATTCTTGGTCGGAACACAATTTTTTCTGAGGTTAGGGAAATGCCGGTGGTCGGAGGAAGTGGAATCTTCCGGTTCGCTAGAGGTTATGTCGAGGCTAGGACTAAGTGGTTCAATCAAACATCAGGAGATGCCACCGTTGAGTATAATTGTTTTGTCTTCCATTACTAAGATGGTTGATTATAATAATTAATAAGATTGTGTCCGCTAGGAACTTCTTATTTTGGTTTAAAATTATAATAAGAGTGATATATTATGTTTAATAAACTGACAAAACTGTTGACTGATGTTATTGTGCTAAGATGATCGTTTCTAGCATTGTTTTTGTACTAGTTTGGACCGAAATTATCTACAAGTAGATAGTCTGTTTCTAAATGAAAACATCATCTGCGTAGAATTTACGGATAAACATTATACAACGTTTTAAAAGTTATAAATAAAGAAAGAATTATAAAAAGAACTTTTGATATATCTTTTTATCTCGTGGTCAGAAAAAGGTAAACACTCTGCTCAAAGGCAACACCACCCATACCAAAGTGAAAAGTCAAGAGATAAAATACCTTTTTACCAGTGAGAATTTTTTCTGAAAATCAAAGTATTGAATATGAAGATCAAAGAATAAATTATGATTAGAGAAACTTAAATTGGTCGTGTTTGATTACTTTTTTATTTTGTTATAATTTCTGAGGTTATTTTAGGGCATGTCCAACGAGAATTTCTCTTCGCGTGTTTCCTTTTTACTAGATAACTAGATTCTGACCCGCCCTTTAAAAGGGTGGGTATAATTTTCGTTTTAATTTTTTTTGAGAAACTTATTTTTTATATTTGTGTGTTTTTAATTATATTTGATAATCAATATTAATTTAATTTGATGTAGTTTTTGGTAACTATATTAAGTATGTCAAGTTGCATAACTATATATTTGTGTCATATGCATTTCAAAAACTATTTTAAAACTTTATTTTTAATAATTACCTAACATAATTAGTCAAGAATATTCGTATCAAAAAAACTCGACTCAGAATCGAACTGAAATCAAAGTCTCATACTCAGTGTTTTGAAATCTGACTCGGATCCGGGGTTGAACCGATAAACCTGGTAACCCAAAATAAATCCGGTTTGTATTTTGCGAAAAAAAACAATATTTAAAAATTTAACAAAACCCACAAAAAATTACTAAAACTAAGAATTCGGTTACCGGTTGAACCACTGATTGAACCAATAGATAACTTTTTTTAGTTTTAATTATGTTTTTGAAATCTATTTTGTATAATTTTTTAATAAAAAGTTAGGTTTTTCGGTTTTGTTATCGACAATTTATTAATAATGTTTTCTTTTTGGTTTACTTTGGATTTGAAGTTTAATTTTATTATTCACATTACACATATAAATACTTATGAATTTTTAAGTCTTGATATTTTTTTTTTTAAAAACAATAAGTTTGTTTAGATAATTCATATAAATTATTTACATTCATTTTTTAAAAAATATAATGCAAATATTTAAAAATCAAATGAATAAATGATATTGATTAAATATATTAATTAATTATTAATAGGTTAATAGTCAACTAAAGGAAGGAATAATTATATATTTGAAGGTGAGGAGGAATAATATAACAATCGACACATATGTTGAATTATTACTTTTAGTATAATAGATAGAACCATCACGTTTGGTAACTAAAAGAAAGAAATAATATTCAATAATCATAACCCTGACAATATGTGTTTGGGAGAAGTGAGTTCCGAAAATTTTGGAACTGAAGTAGAGGTTACAAAATTATTTTATTAGAAAAGATTATACAATTTGCTTTACTTTTAAATAAAGAGAATAAATACTTAAGACACAACATTTATCAATAGGTCAAAAATAAAAAATGATCCTGTTTTAATAGAATAGATATTTTTAAGAATAAAACATAACTAAGTGAGAAAATATTAATTTTTTTGTTAAAAAACTAAAGTAATTTCTGGCCGGTGAAGATGGCCTTACCTCACTGTCTTATTCGTTTGTGAATGCGTTCGAGCAGAGGTTATTTGGTAATATATTGATTTTGTGAATTCGTGCTGCTTTTGTTCTGCATTCCAAAATTGCAGCTTTCTTTTTGGTTAATAGACCTGCTTATAAAAGCCATTTTAATTTTTTATTTAAACTAGTAACTTTGCGAAACTGCAGAATGACATTTTAAACGCGATTTCAAATGTATTTTACAAATAATAAAAAATTGTGGAATGAAAAAAAAAAAGCAAAAATATAAATTTTTGTTTTTGCTGACAAAAATATAAAAATAATTTTCATTAAGGAAAAATAAGTTTTATTGTTTATAAAATCAATATTTTATATTATTAAATTTTTATATTCTAATATTATTTTAAAATTTTAAATAAATAATAATTATTATTATTTAAAGATAAATAGTTATGTTGTAAATAAAGTTATATTATAATTTATTTTATAATATTATTAAATGTCAATCTATTATCAAAACATATTAAAAGATAAGTTAAATATTTGTAATAAAAACTACTATTTTCATAAATTTTAGTTATTTTCACATAATAATTAATTAATTATTGATATTTTATTTTTATAATAAAGTGAATACCATATAAAATATTTTGATCAGTTTAACGTATATTTTATTATTACGTAAATTTTAAGTTTTTCTACAGCTTAATTAATTTTTTTACAGTTTAACTTTTTTTTTAATTCTACAATTAAACGATGGGTTACCAACGCGAACGTAATTAAACCATTGCTTATAATAATTGGTTTTTTTAACACAACATTCATTCATGGTTCGTTAGGTACTGGCTATGAAAGTCTCAGTTACATTTAAGCATTGTGTCGCCAACTCGTCTGCAACCGCATTAACATCACGGATTATCCAATTAAAAGATGCAAAAGTAAAAAAATAAAGCAAAGAGAATGATATATGAGACCACTCCATAAATTTCCACCGGTATGTTCTCTTCATTAACGGCATTAATCAACTGTGTCAAATATGATTCATAGAAAACTTCTCTCAGACCCAACTCGATCGTTGCAATTGGTGATAGCTTCCCTCAGCGCAAGTCCTTCCACTACGAAGGGAGATTGGACAATAGTATGGAAGGAGGAGAAGATAAAGTTTGCTTATAATAAAATAAGTTAATGACCAGATGTGCATACACAATTCATTGTTATCGTGAATTTGTAATTTATATATAGTATAGTTATATAATTATATATGCACGTACGTACGATAAATATAGTTTACACTAGATTAATCATTTCCAACATTATTGAACTAGGGTGCACGTTTTCCTCTTTGTTTTGCACTCACTTTTTCCTTTCCACTATCAGGTTTATAAAAGCAAAAAGTATAGACCAATTTTATTCAGCTTTTTGTTTTCCCTACACAATACATTTTGTAGAGAAAATGCCATAAAATACATAATCCCAATACTTAGTGTTAATATTATCAACAAACATGTTCTAAGAGATAGAAATACTTTTATTTTTCCAAGTCAGATATGGTCGGCACCAGACTAATACATACTCCTTCCGTTTCATTTTACTTGTCGTTTTAGGTTTATAAACACATATTAAGAAAATAAATGATTTTGTATATTTCTAAAATAAAAATATAATTACCTATATACCTAACTATATTATCAATCAATAGAAAAATAAAATGAAGAATTTTATTAATAAATTTGCATTGGAACTTTAAAACGACACTTATTTTGAAACGAAATTTTTTCCTTACAACGACAACTATATCGAAACTGAGAGAGTATAATATAATATTTTACAATAGTTTTTTTTTTTACAAAATCTTACAATAGTTTTGTATATATCAAGACAAGACAACCTAGAAAAAATCTCAAACCAGAGTAAATTATGATATTCCTCACGTAACAAAATAAAACCATATTGTAACGGGTTAATCAAATACTCTCTAAAAGAGCCATTAATAATTAATATCCACTGTCTACAAAACGATAACTAATATATACGCCTTCCTCTTCTATAAATACACACACAAACACTCTCGTTATGTACAGCACAAACGTTTAGCTACATACACATAGAACCACAAACATGACTAAGCTGATCATCCTTATCCTTGCAGCAGAAATTTTCCTCCTCACCGCCATTGCTTCAGCTGGAGACTTCGCAAGAACCATGAACAAAAAACTCATCGACCTCCCGAAACATGAGACACTAACACATCTCCTCCTCTATTGGCACGACTCCACAGGCGGTCAAAACCCCAGTACCGTCAGGATCCAACAACCTGTCTCTAACTCCTCCTTATTCGGATCCATCTCCATGATGGACGACGCTTTGACAACGGATGTGCTGAAGAACTCGACTGTGGTTGGCCATGCCCAAGGGATTTATGCTGGAGCGGCACAAGGAGAGATAGGTTTCTTGATGGTGATGAACTTTGCTTTCAAGACAGGGAAGTATAACGGGAGTACGATCACGATTCTTGGTAGGAACGTTGTGCTGGAAAAGGCTAGGGAAATGCCGGTGGTCGGAGGAAGCGGGATGTTCAGGTTTGCTAGAGGTTATGTCGAGGCTCGGACCAAGTTTTTTGATCTCAAGTCCGGTGTAGCCATTGTTGAGTATAACTGTTATGTCTTGCATTACTAATCATAACTATGTTTTTGTTCGTATGTAATGTTGTTAAGTAACATTTGCATTTGACGAATGTTATTGTTTGTTTTCCTTTTTGTTGTTGTATGTCATGTCGTGTACCGTGGTGTGATCGTTGTGGACTTGTGAAAGTGTTCCTGTTTTTTTTTTTGTTATGCTAATATTAATTGTATGGTCTTGATCTATGAATAAATAAACTGAAGTTGTTGAATATATGGAACAGCCATTTTGGGTCCTGCTTTGTTTACATTTAAGAAAACTTCTTTTATTATATATTTGGCCTATCAAATAACTTTGGAATGATCAACATCACAATCATGATCTAATCAAACCTTATAGTATAAATACTTTTATGTGTAAGAAAGTTTTGTCAAAGTGGCGATATTAGTATCCCAGTATTCAGAGAAGGAATTCTTAGATCCGAAGAAATTATCTTGATAGTAAATGGTCCCAGACTTGAAGAAACAAATCCCAACAAAAGTTCAACATTGTAATTTTTTAACAAAAGCTCATATTTGTGTTTTCAGTTTGCTCCCATGCGGTTATGTATTTTACTCCATCCGTTTCGCAAAGAGTATCGTTTTAGAGAAAAAAATTCGTTACAAAATAAGTGTCTTTTTAGGATTTCAATGCATAATTTATTAATTTTATTTTTCAGTTTAGTTTTTTATTGGTTGAAATATGATTAAGTGTAACGGTAATGATGTTTTTTATAGAAAATATACAAAATTAAATGTTTTCTTAATATGTGTGCAAAAAGCTAAAACAACACTTATTATGAAACAGAGAGAGTAGTTGATTAGTTGTGTTGGGTCTTCTTATAGTTGGAGAACCAATTGGATTTGGTCCAAAATACAGTTATTTATTAACTGTGTTTCATGAGGTTGGTATTGGAGTTAAAGTTATGATGGGAGTATTTACTCTAATTTTTTTTTGGCATTTATGTTAATACTATATAGTATTGTAAACTTCGTAGAATATTGGTGTTGGACTTAGTATCATGGTAAATAATACGACAACGCAATAATGGTGTAGAAACATTTTTATTTTGTTAATATGCAACTTTTCTTTTGGCAGATATTAGATTTCCATGTTCGCCACCAGTAAAAAGACAACTCTAGTTGGAATCAATAAAGCTGCCTGTAGGAGCGATAATACATCAATTGGTAGAAACAATCCAACAAATCTCAAATATTGTGACTCTAACGTCGAATCACAAGTGTCCAACAGTCCAATGGATATACTGTATATTAGACCACCTCCATCGGGGGACTCTTAACCTAGTTTCAAAATAAAAGCCTAATAAAAATAAATGAAAAAAGAATAGAAATGAGAGAACCGGTGTTTAATTTGGACTTTTTAGAGTCTATAAGAACCTTTACGTGTCACATGACGAATGGACCTCACATTTATCTCTCTCTCTCTCTTTTATCGGGTCAAGAAAGTCGAAATCACTTCTTCTCTCTTCCTCCCCAAATGTCCAATTCCTCGGCTCCTTCGAACGTTATTACTCGGATTGGTAGAGGACTTAAAAACAAACATCAGATACGACCATTCAGGTAACTCTTGTTTTTGTGTTCGGTAACTCTTGTTGTGAATGAATCTCGAGAAAGTTTCAATCAGTGTTGTAGTTAATATCTTTATTTGATTTCAACTTCTAGAACGACATGTTTGAGTTTGGATGTGTATGATGTGATAAATTTGAGTGCTTTCGGTGGAATTTTCTAAGAAAAAAAAAATAGTAAGCTGAAACTGCTCGACAAAATGCGTGAAAGAAGAATTCATTTCGTGTACAACTCTGAAAACTTATATATGGAAAGTATGATTGTAGTTTATTGAGAACGTGTGTTCATTATATCTGCTCTATGAGATACAGTTGGTGTGTATGTATGCATGTACGTCTCGCTCTTGTTATATATACATATAGCTCTTGGCCTTTTTGTAGTGATTTAACCCTGGTCCATCGTATTCTGATTCACATATGTCCTTGAACTAGTCAGAAACTGGAAGAAAAGCTTAACAATATGGATGTACATGACCGGTTAAGAGTGTGGTCTGATGTCCATTCTAATAGAGAGGATGTGAACATGCCTATGTGTTTGGAGAACTACACAATAGAGTAGATGGAGCCCAGAACTCAATCGTGAAGATGAGACCACAAATCCAAAAGCAAGAGTTACCAATGTGAGTAATTTGACAGCCCCGTGAAGAACCGTCCCGGTTAGTTGAGTGTTGGTTTTGATTTTTCACTTCTGTAAGCAATTTTGTTTTCAGTGTTAGTGGAGATAGTGAGATTCATAACATTTGTTTTCTACTATCACAAATCTCGTACCCTTTCAATTTTAGGTATCTCATGTTATTTTTGTTGACTTGGTTCATACATATGAAACTAGTCAATTTAGTCATGCACACTTATAACATAATACTCACTAGCAGTAGTAGCATAGAGTAATTACAAGTTTACAACTCACATAACCATACAAAACAACCAAGATAGTTTACAACTCACATAACCATACAAAACAACCAAATTTTTTTTAAGAACCTCAATGAGGTTCTCCCAATGGAGAATGAAAAAAATAATTAGACTAACAAGGTCTCTTAACTTTTTAAATCACCAAACTAACTACTAATTTATTTATAAGAGCTCATTAGGGTCTCTTACCAATGGACTTGCTCTTAAGCTCAAGATAGAGATATTGAGTTAAACGTTCAAAATTACTAATTACTGCTTATATACAAGTGCTGATTATCAAACTACGTAACTAACAAAGTCATAACTAACCACCTAGATCCTACCTCCATCTAGCAAACGACCACTAATGTTGAAAACACTTTAAAAAAAAAAAAACCTTAAAGTCACAGTTATATGAAAAGTCTAGTTTGGGTTTCAACACAAACAGTTTACATGGTAGTTTAGTAACAAATAATTCAGTTATCTTTTTGTATTAGTCGAAAGATATTTTAAATTCAGATCAGATAATATGATCATAACAAAATCCACTCTATAATAGTAAGTTTATTCTTTCTGAAACCGATTAGGTAAGGGCATTATTATCTCGGTCTCTTAACTAGAATTCTTAACTCATGATTTGATATTTTTTTTGTTTTTTTTATACTTTTCAAGTAAGAGAAAACTTTTATATCTTTTATTTAAAAGACGGTTCTTATCATTTTTTAGTTAAAAACTAAAAAACCTAAGAACCATCTTTTATCCAAAGTTAAAAATCCTAATTTAAAAACCGAAAATAATGATGGTCTAAGCCGATAGATCTTATATATCACACTCACAACGTACATGCCTTCTTCTACACACATTAAAACACAGCGCAAATATCCACACAAATTAATATCCACAAACATGACAAAGTTCATCTTTATTCCCGCCGCCCTTTCTTCTGTCGTATAACTAACTGGGTGTTGTATTGTTTATTGCAATTTCATTAGTTAAGTAACATTTTGCATTCAACGAGTGTTGCATGACATGTTGTGTTTGATCGTTGTGAGGGTTGTTATTGTCTTCACAACAAAACTCAATATAACGTAATTAGTAAATTATTTTAATATTTGTAGTGGTTTGATTCCATCTACAAAATAATTAAAAAGTCGTTTCTACATGAAACAGACCATTTGGGTCAAAATAAGTGGCACAAAGGACTATAAACCGTGTTAAATAATTTTAAAATCATCAATTAATCGTGTGATCATATTATTTGGCTTAGTGAATTTACAAATAGAATGATTAGACCAATCATTAGCTAATCAAAATCTCATTACATAAATATTTTGTTGTCTAAGAAGACTGCCGGTGGAGCCAATTTCCCCCCTCTAAATGAAGATACTGTAATACATTTTTGTAACCTAATGTATTTAAATACATTTTTCATCTAGATTTATTTCATTTTTTGTTTCTTTCACAAAATAATAGCTGATGTAAAAATTTTCTTTATTCTAGTGGTTTAGTTAAAAGTTCATTAATGGTTCTATATCAAAAGATTCTGATGTTGAATTTAAACATATCATTTATCATTATGTACATAAAACTTTTAGTATGATGTAAACTCACTATGATGCAAATAGAAATATGAATCTTTATAAAACAAATAAAATTGTCTGTTACAATGTCATTTTTTAAATATTTTTCATAATTTATAATAGATAAATTGGTGTTTTGAAGAAAGGTTGTATCTGAGGATGGTATATATACATGTATATTCACTCGTCCTATCATTATTTCTTTCTCTAAATGTTAAATTTTTTTGAACGGCTACTTGATTAAAATTAGACCAGTGTTTACAAAGCTACTTGATCATTATTTTTTTTTCTCTAATTGCTTTTCAAACATTAAAAAAAAGAATCTTATTTCATTTTCCATTTTTTGGTTTCTTTCACAAAGGTAATATCCGACGTGGCATAAATACCGCCTGTTTCAATCGCCTCGGTCCATTTTTTTCATCCATAACTTTCCTTTCCTTTCCTTTTTCCTTTCATCGAAACAGAACCGAAAGAGAAACCTAATCAAAAACACTTCTCATCGGGAAGAAAAACACAGATCTGTAATTAAACTCCCAAATCCCTTTCCAAATCCGACATGATCCAGACCCTCGTTCTGATCGGACTATAATGATCGGACTCCGTCTTGATTGCATGGGGTTTGAGCTATGCCTGAGCTTCGCCGTGGAGCCCGCCGTGGCCGTGTTACCGAACCTGCAGCTCTGAATCAGCAACAGGGCAACAAACAGAGGAGGAAAGCAGTTGCTGTCGGAGTTACGGAGAGGCCGAGGACGAGATTAGCGGCGAGGAAGCTGAAAGAGGAAGATAAGGCAGTGGTTGAAGAAGAAGAAGAAGAGAAGAAAGATATGGCGATTGGTAATGATAGTGGTGGCTCTAACAAGGCGGCGGCGGCTGCTCCGGAAGAAGAAGGAAACACTGCTCCTTTCCCTGAAAGGGTAAACCTTTCTATATGATTATGGTGTTGGAGATAATATTAATGTTAGCTATCTTTATCAGGTCCAAGTTGGAGGATCGCCAATGTATAAGGTTGAGAGGAAGCTGGGGAAGGGTGGGTTTGGACAAGTGTTTGTGGGGCGTCGTATTAGTGGTGGTAATGAACGTAGTGCAGGAGCTAGCATCTTGGAGGTAATGTCTTAAGCGGTTTGTCACCAACCATAAGGATTCTGTTATTAGCGCATTGTTGTAACGTTCTCTCCAATTTCTCTTATAGGTTGCTCTGAAGTTTGAGCATCGAAGTAGCAAGGGATGCAACTATGGTCCTCCACATGAGTGGCAAGTGTACAAGTGAGTGTTTGATTCTCTCATCTTTCTATTTCTATGTTTATATAATTCATTTATGCTGATTTTTAGGAAATTAACATTTTCTTTCATTGTGAACAGCACCTTGGGTGGCAGTCATGGAGTCCCTAGAGTACATTTCAAAGGGAGGCAAGGAGACTATTATATCATGGTACTTGATCTCCCCCTCTTTCACTTCTCTCCTTTCTGATTTTCTCCTGCCCTGTCAGTATCATTGATGATAGATCCTATTTTTTGGCCTAAGGTTATGGACATACTCGGGCCGAGCTTATGGGATATATGGAACACTTCAGGGCAAGCGTGAGTATCCATTACACATCCGTGGAGTGTTTTTATTTCTTCATTAATGAATAGCTAATGTAGTTTTTCATACATGAATCTCCATAATTTTGTTTGGTTTCTTTGAGATGCAACATTACAGATCCAGTACTGATTGAAAATGTGACTGCCCTAACGATTCTTTTCCCTTTTTTCTTAGCAGAATGTCCTCGGAAATGGTAGCTTGCATTGCGGTTGAATCACTATCCATCCTTGAAAAGATGCATGCAAAAGGGTTTGTAGAACTTTTTTTGTTTTTATCTTAGTTGACTGAGGTTCCGTCTTAATCTGTTAAGTTATTATGTTTTATCTTTGTTAACTACCCTAACAAGTCATGATTTGCTTCGGTTTCAGTTATGTGCATGGAGATGTTAAGCCAGAAAATTTCTTACTCGGCCAGCCTTCAACGTCTCAAGAGAAAAAGCTGTTTCTTGTTGATTTGGGTCTAGGTTGGTTGATCTCACTCTCTCTATGGTTTTGTTAGGTGCTTGTTTACCTTTCTCATCTTTTTTAACTAACTTTTCAGCTACAAAGTGGAGAGAAGGTGGTAGCGGACAACATGTCGAATATGATCAACGTCCCGATATGTTTAGGTAACAGCTTTCCAGTATTACCTGATTCTGACTTTTACATTCATTCTTACTCTTCTCTTGAATCAATATCCGTAGGGGGACAGTTCGATACGCGAGTGCGCATGCTCACTTGGGGAGAACTGCTAGCAGAAGGGATGATCTCGAATCATTGGCATATACACTGATCTTCCTTCACCGAGGTAGATTGCCATGGCAAGGATATCAGGTACTACAGAACTATCTTTTTCGTTTTGGTTTTGTAGAATGATGTTGTCAGCATGCTTCTTCCTCTGCTAAATCCTTTCTCTTGCTCAATTTTTTTCAGGGAGATAACAAGTCATTCCTCGTTTGCAAAAAGAAGATGGCAACATCGCCGGATATGCTTTGTTGTTTCTGCCCCCCTCCTTTCAAGCAGTTTCTTGAAATCGTGGTAAATATGAAATTTGACGAGGAACCTAACTATGGGAAGCTAGTCTCTCTGTTTCAAGATCTCTTGGGGGAAAATCCAGCAATTAGGCCTATAAACACAGAGGGTGCTCAAAAGGTGACGTTTACATCTTTGCTTTTATTCCCTATTATATAGTCACCATGGAGTTGTTTGACGTTTTGTATCTATTCTTTTTCTTTTTTGGGTAGATCATTTTTCAAGTTGGACAGAAGCGAGGTAGGTTGAGCACTGGGGAAGAAGAAGAAGATGCCCCTAGGAAAAAAGTCCGTCTTGGAGTCCCTGCAACGCAATGGATATCGATTTACAATGCCAGGCAACCAATGAAGCAGAGGTAAAAGTCTTCATGGTTAATTATATCGTCTGTCAAAATTTTTAACTTTTTGGTTAAATAGAGCTTTGATCCTAGGCCGCTTAAGTGTGTCTACAGTGGAAAGTTTTTGGACTAACTATCAAATTGTGCAATTAGGTATCATTATAATGTGGCTGATATAAGGCTGGCACAGCATATTGAGAGAGGTATCGCAGATGGTTTGTTAATAAGCTGTGTATCATCATGTTCGAATCTATGGGCGTTAATAATGGATGCTGGAACTGGCTTCACAAACCAAGTCTACGAACTATCTCCTGTCTTCTTGCATAAGGTTGGTCCAGTGTTTCTCTGTTGCTTATTTTTAGGTTTGTGTTCTGTGAGAGATGATCTTATGTGAGTCTAAAAACTCTGTTCTGTCTCAGGAATGGATAATGGAACAGTGGGAGAAGAATTACTACATAAGTTCCATTGCCGGTGCAGCCAATGGAAGCTCCTTAGTTGTCATGTCAAAAGGTATATACAAATGATTTACTTTCTCCATGAATGATAACTAGTGTTCGAATGTGTGGATGGCTTATTCTGTGTTTTGTTTTTAAATTGGGGTTTTGAAGGTACACAGTATACACAGCAGTCTTACAAAGTAAGCGATTCATTTCCATTCAAGTGGATAAACAAGAAGTGGAGAGAAGGCTTCCATGTAACCTCTATGGCAACAGCTGGAAGCAGATGGGGTGTTGTTATGTCCCGCAATTCTGGTTACAGTGAACAGGTTAGACTTTTGTCTGCATGAGATACCAACTTCTCCGTCCTCTTCCTTTAGTTGTTTTGATTTCTGGTTCATAAACTCTCTCCAATCTATATCTCTCTGCAGGTGGTTGAACTGGATTTTCTGTATCCGAGTGAAGGCGTTCACAGGCGTTGGGATGGTGGATTTAGAATTACATCAACAGCAGCTACAACTGATCAAGCTGCTCTAATTCTAAGCATCCCACGGCGTAGACTGGTCGATGAGACACAAGAGACATTGCGTACCTCTCAGTTCCCAAGCACACATGTCAAGGTGACTAGAGTGATGATGTACTTAAATCTCTGAGATTTGTTTTAGTTTCTCCTAATTTCTTAAGCATTGTTTTTTTTAACCTTTTGTTGTCCAGGAAAAATGGGGGAAGAATCTCTACCTTGCATCACTAAGTTATGGGCGAACTGTATCTTAAAGTGTATTATTAAAATTGTTGAAGAATAGAGATCAAGATGTTTCTAAATCTCTGTTCATATATTCATGTTGTGTCTATTTTCAGTTGAATTGTGAAGCTATGTTGATTAATCATCAGATTATCTACACATTACCCCTTTAAACTTCTATTTAATTTCATATCAAAAGAATATATTTTTGATATAAATATAATATTCGATGTGATCCAAAAAAAATAGATATCTATAAATCTTTAAAAAAAAATTTTAGAAATTAATATCAATTAAAAACAAAATAAATCATAAATAATATCCCTTAAAAACTTAATATCTGTTCATATTCTTTATTTTTTTTGAAACACCATCTCTGTTCATATTCATCTACCAATTCCTCTGGAAGATCGGCCATTCACTTGCATTTTTTTCAAACTTCGACAAACGGCTGCGAATTAAATTAAGTTTGACGCTCTCTCCATTTTTATTTCTTTTAGTGTGGTTTCAATGTCTCGTAGTTGTTTAGTTATAGAGAAGCTAACGACCATAAAGTCAAGAACATACTCAAGACAAAGTAATAAACTCGAAGAGAATTGCTATTCTGCCAAGAAACATTGATTCACTATTTCATCATTTCTATACATTTGCGCAGTTTTTTTTTAACAAAAAAAATCTCCAACAATGACAAACTAATAAAGGCAAAGCATAAACCATGGGGTTAGTGAAGAGACCGAAGAATGTGTTATTGCCTCGCAACGACACGAATCCTGCTTCTGCCTTTGCGTGCGTTAGCTATCACACTGATCAATGCACCACATGTGTCTAGTACTGCGTTGGCACCCATCAGCTTTAATCCGAGAGTACTGACCATATATGTCAATTTGCTTTCATTACTGCTCTCTCCCAAATCTTGAAGCTTCTGAGCTTGCTCCCATGAAAGGATGCTATAAAGCTGAAGATGATTGGTTGGATCGTCTTCAAAGCTGTCAAAACAAACTCTGACTAATCCAAGTGATTTCGGATCATCGGTTGATGGGTTAAAGACAAATGAGAACTGTCCAGACGCAATGTCGGGTCTTTTGAACAGATCTTCAAGAACATCGTTACTAACTCCACTGTATCTTTGGACAGGTTTCCTTGGGTAACCGCGAGAAACATTCACAACGCGTTGAATCCGAGACGCTTCTCTTAAACCGCTTAAGTAGGCACCGTGCATTGTGGCTGGATGTTGCCTTGTCGTGGCCTCACCAGCAAAGAATAGTCGGTTATTTACACTTTCTGCTAGAATGTCGTAGTCCATCCCAGATGAACCAACCCTTACATGAGAATATGAGCCATATGACAAAGGATCACTTCCCCATCTAGTGCAAATTGTCTGTATTGGGTCAGGCACAACAACACCTTTAGGACCATATATGCCTGCAGAGATATCAGTCAAGAGAACATTGTTATAGAGAGAACTTGGAAGGTTGATGACGTTATTAAGCATTTACACACCTCTGAGTTTTTTCAAAACACGGTGAAGTAAAGCAGATGGTTCTGTGCACTCAAATCTTTGAGCAGCTTCTCCAGCAACTAAGGCAACTAAAGCAGGGCCACCAGAGACTGTATGGTATGCATAGAACAGAAAGAACTCTCCTCGGTCGATGCTACTTTCGTTGAGGCATCCAAATGTGTCCAAATCGTCACCCCAAAAGACAGACGGGAAAAGCATGGCGACTTTGTTCAGAAGACCAAAACCCAACCTGTCAATGGCAGCTTGTTTTCTTCTTGGTAACTCTGGCTCAAACTTAATACATCTTTTCTTCAAGACCCCTAGCGGGATGGTGCAAAGAATCATATCTGCTTGAAATTTCTGACTGCCAGAAACGACTTCAACTCCTCTGTCTCCATACCTGATGGCATCAACTCTTTTCCCATAGAGAATAGGTAATCCTTCAGCTAATGCATTTATAAGTCTCCAGTTTCCACCTGCAAGAAAACAATGATCCCCACCCATCTCATAAGGATCATCCTGATCCCAATAAGCAGCTGAAAGATTTGAAAGACACCCAGCGTTAGCATATTCCAAATTAGCAAGGTGCCAGTCAAAAAGTTTCCTCTCCTCTGAATCTTTAGCTACACCGTACAACACCCTGAGAGTCTCCAAGACTTCACCCAAGGAAACCTTATTAGCAGCCCCACCCATCATCTCCCTCACTTCAGCAACTTTATCCAGAAGTTTATTAAACCCAAACTCAACATTGGAGTCGACAACCTTATCAACAACCGCTCCCTCCGAGTTATACAAAGGACAATGGTCTCTAACCTTATGAAGAGGAATAGAAAGCTGCCTAGCAAGAACTCCAAGTGGGTTCGCATGGAGACCAGTAATCACACTCCCACCAAGCTCAACAGCTGCAAAGCTATCCTTCCCTCCCATCTTCTGAGTATAAACTCTACCCCCAGGACGACTCCTCGCTTCCAAGACAACAACTTTAAACCCAAAAGACAAAAGCTGCCTCGCAGAAGACAAACCAGCAAGTCCAGCACCAACAACAATCACCGAACCTTCACCCCCATCTTCAGGAACATAAGGTGCAAACAACGGAGACACACCAAAGTTAATGTAACCATTAAACAACAGAAACTCATAAGCAGCGGAAATCAAATGCTCGCAGTCACTACTCACAGACTCTCTAATCTGATCTTTAAGCAGCCAAACCCTAACGTTACTCCTCCACCTAGCGACTATATGGTTTCTAACTACGATGTAATCGTTCTGCTCTTTCCCTCCTAACTCTCTCACCACACCAGCTCGAATCTCCTCCTCGAGAAGCTCGTCGATCGGGAAGCCGACAGATAAGGCTATCAGAGCCTCCGTCTCGGTTTCTTTCTCCAACTGTTGCTTCGTTCTGAACTTTTTCTTCGAAGTTTCGATCAGTTCGTCCATAGCGTTCTCGTCGTAGTTCTTTCTGATAGCCTTTCTCCTTAACGTCCTCCTCGGAGCCGCTCCTTCCGACGCCGGATTATCCATTTCCCGGTTGATTCGCAATCGAGTCCCGTATACCTCTGATTAGTTCATCGCCTCCGTCTAACACGTGCTCACCAAGTTGATCGGAGAAATCCGCCGGTTAATCTAGCTGAACGGAAGGGATTCGATTTCTCCGATACTCCGTCGCGATCTTGCGTGGTCGTGATTCCAGAGAAAAGAGACTTATGGGTCTACATAAGAATGGGCCTAGACAAATATAAATCATATAGGCCCATTGGGTTATAACTTAATAGTAATCCGTAGGGTGTTGATGTAGTGTATTATGATATACTAGTATTTAACAACTTAACTATATAATTAAATTTTAATAATTAAAATAATTAGAAGATGACAAATGTTTTATGGTATCTCATGAGAACCTTTTCATAATTTCATATTTTGTTCTAATTTTGAGATATTTTTTGTTGAGATAAAGAGGAAGATATGTTACATGTCACTATTGAGATAACCAAAGCTGCCCATACACAAAAGTGGTGTAATGTTGAAGGTGAAGCGGACATGAAAATTTAATGTAACGTAGGGACAGTGTCATTGTCTCTCTATTTCATCACATTATGAAAAAATTGACATTGCTCCCCGGTTCATATTTGTATATAGTCTCACATGGCCTTTCCACATCTCTCTACTCACATGTCATTTATTTTGTGATCCACATGCTGGGATCAATCAGACATATAAAGATCTTACACCTTATCCATACAGAAAGTAACAAAAACTGAATTTTGAAATTGAATAAAACAATGGTTAAAACTCGGTGAATGTGATTAGAACATAGGATTTATAATCATGTGTGTTCATGCGCCTACACGCATAGATCGTATAATGATGATTGGACCAGGTATGTTTATGTAGGTACCTCATGTATAAAGTGTAATTATTATACCGTGCTGGAGCTGAAGATATACTTGTAATGATTGTTGAATAAGATACCTTTTTCATGCTAATAATTGTACACTTTCGACCTGCATGGCTAAGAAAATGTAGTTGCAGCAAGTAGTAGCTCGAAAATGGCATGTAGTGGACCCCCATGTTCATTGTTACAGTAGTTTTACATCATGATCTATATACATTTGGCTAGTTAATGTCTGTGTGTGTATCACGACGCAGATTGAATCATATTTGCTATGAACATTTGTTGTTACAAATTATACTAATTAGACGACGATTTCCAATGTATTTTTGTTATTTTTTACTCTAAAGTAAAACAACTCTATAATAAAAATGAGATTTGATCTAGTGCATTGTTTTATAATAGTAATCTCTAAATATAAAGGATTCGAGGAATGATATTTTTTCTCTATAAATAGAAAAAATAATAATATCTATTTTAGAAGATGAAATATAGATGGGTTAAGTATTTTACATATAAATGCTATTATATAAAAAAACACAGAGATTGATTGGAGATGATCTTACCTTCAAATCCAAATCAAAAATTTTACGGAGATTGTATATATTTTTGGATTAATTTTCATAATAGAAAAATAACAATTAAAAGGTCATGTAATCTATTTATAATAGTTTACAAAATTTGAAGACCAAGACGAATGTTAATCAGGCTGAACCCAAAACTAATCTTAACTACACTTACAATTATTTATTGGTTTACCTCTAAAATAAATAAATAAAATTATCCAATGCAGTTTTCCCTCAGACTTGAAGAACGCATTAGTAAAATTAACATACAACTTCAGAAAACTAACACAAAACACGGTTTTAATGACGGAAGATACAATTTATTGTATCAGTGTCATTATGATAAGTGAAAACACATACAATTGAAGAATCCAGATTGTTTGAATGTTTTTGTGGGGCGCTACCAATCTACCATAACATATGTTACGAGCTAAGCGATTATATTTAGGATCATTGCCTCTAGACTAAGTAGGACCGATTAATTAAGACCATGATTAACCCGGGTTTCTTAAAGTGAGGTTCTTAGCGGAAGTTAAGAAACTATTTCTTAACTTTTAACTAAAAAGTTAAGAACCGGTTCTTAAATAAGGACTTTAATAACCGGTTCTTAGCTTTTTTAGTTAAAAGCTAAGAACCCCACTTTAAAAAACCCGGGTTAATCATGCTCTAAGTATACATAGTGATAATAACGAATACGACCAAACAATGCCCTATGAAAACGTGCATGTAATTTCTTAATAAAAAGCCCCCCCGCGCACGATGTACTCTATTTCAGTTTTAATCGCTATGTCATTAGAGAAAATATCACTGCACAAAGTAACAAACTTCCGTTGCATTGTTCTATGGTATTAGAAACGAAGTCGAGGACTCAAGGAACAAGAGACAATGTACAGCTTTGGAAAGTGGGCTAATACACTGTTCTATATATGAAAAATCAAATTTGTTTGTTTACTACGTAACAAGTATAAAACACAAATGTTTTTTTTTTTTTTTATTAAGTGGGATATCCCAAATCTATGGAGAGGTCTAGACTAATCTTCAAGGGAAGGTGCAACTCACAGATAGACTCTCTCTCTGGGTATTTAAATGGACACTAAATTAGCATAGACCCATATCCGTATAAGGTGATCAGGATAATTATAACTTAGTTTCGCGCGACAGGTGGGTCAAAACGAAAACGTGTTAACGTCCCAACCCCGCTTCCTTACCACTCGACCACAATCACCCGGTCTATAAAACACAAATCTTTTACTATGGAATTTGAGTAATCACCGGCGACTAATAAACATGAGATTAATAAAGTTTATTGTCTTTTACGTACATCATACATGCTCATGCGGTCATGCCGGCACCTACCCCGAGCTAAAAAGAGTCACTAATCGTTGTATTTTCTTAAGAGACCTTTTTGTCTTTATGCTTCTTAAGAATTCTTAATTCATGAGTAATAGTATTATACACTAACGTGTAATAGACAATAGTTGTTGATCAAAAAGAAACATTAATATATATAGTTAATTAATATGTGGGTGGTAGTGTGACAGGAGGAGACTAATTGAAGCAGTGACGACATTGGCCGCCGTTGATAAGGTAGTCCCGCGACGGTGACATAGCCAACGTCAAGGACGTTTCAGAGACCTACATACAATATGAGCAATAAAACTATCATTATCTTCAGTTTTTTAACCGGAGTTCCTAGCTTACTATAATAGGTATAAAAACTGTTTCTCAAAAAATGTAAAAAAAAAATAAAAAAATTTCAAATAATAAATTAAGAACTCTGATTAATAGACTGAGAATAATGATGTCATAAACAAAACTAATCCTCTCAGCTAATCAATAAAATTAATCAGATGATCTAAACAAGAAACTAATCATTTAACATGTTCTCAAAAGCATTTGGAGTCCAAAAAGGCATTTAACATGTTCTCACTCACAATTATTAGAATGATGAATTACAAATCATTTTTAGAGATATCGTGGGATCATGCGTAGTGGAAATTTTATGTTATTGAGGAGGACCACATGATCTGAAGATTTTTAATTTATTTGAAAAAAATAGTAAGAAGAAAAAGAGTGAAAATTAGAGAGATAATGATTAGAGGGATGGTGTGGCTTGGATGGACCCACGATGGTTTACTACATGACACCGGAGCCCTGAACTACCTGTGATTGTGCTCTGTTCTATACTTATACATAGGCTGGACCATTTGGTCTTTATTTTGTGTCTTACACATTTGTATTAAGTTTTAATTAACTTACTTATTTTCTAGTTAATTCCAGCAGATTTATTCCCCTTTATTTTGAATTCATGCAAAGTCAATCACGATTCTTCTTTCTAAGGAACTTGTTTTGTTCTTTGTTTTTTTTGTTGGACAAAGTTTTGTTCTTCGTTTAAAGAAACATGTTGCTTTGTTTAGTTTTGAACGGTTTGTGCATAATGATATACTATTGTTAGTATCTTGTGATCAATGTAATTAATTATATATTTTAAATGAAACTTTCAAATTTTTTAATAGACGTGTCGGCTGTGTCTACGTTCTTGACGATGTTCAATCCGTTTTTCGAGGTTTTATTTGTCATTGTGAGGGTATTAACTACTCCCTCCGTTTCACAAAGAGTGTCGTTTTAGAGAAATTTTTTCGTTACAAAATAAGTGTCGTTTTAGGATTTCAATGCATAATTTATTGATTTTATTTTCCAGTTTAATTTTCTATTGGTTGAAATATGATTAGGTGTATGGATAATGATGTTTTTTATAGAAAATATACAAAATTAAATGTTTTCTTAATCTGTGTGCAAAAAGCTAAAATAACACTTATTATGAAACAGAGGGAGTAGTAAGGAGATCTAAAGATATGGTCACAAGGCTACAAAAGTTTAAATTCAAACTAAAGAGTTGTTACATGTATATTATACTATATGCTAACTTCTTCTCATAAAAGGAGGAAAAAGTATAAAGGACAAAAAATAATTTATCTTCAAGTTCAAGCAATTTTCGAACTAAGCATATAGTAACAGATTTTCTTATCAATATATTGAATACATAAGTGATAGAGAAACTGTATGTTTTACTAGTTAATGGTCCCTTTAGTGATATTTTTAAGTTTATACTACGTCGTTTTTTATATAACTAGATAAATCTCTACAAGTGAAACAAGTTTTAGAAATATTTTTTTATGGGAGATTAGTTTATGACTCCAAACCCCCACAGAAAAAGCTTTATTTTTTTTCATTTACAGAATATGAGTTTTTTTTTTTTACTTTGAGATTGTAAGCCTTTCATTCAAATTGGGACCAATAAAGATCTACTAAAGACTTCCCAAAAGGCTAAACTAATTGGGACCAATTATGTGGAAAGACCAAACACAACGGCTTCTTATGAGATTTTAAAAGACTTAAATAATATCTCTAAGCCAAATTGAACTAGAAAAACAATCATTTAACCAGTTGAATTAATAAAAAAACAAATATCATAATATTGGGGAAGTTTCAGTTTCTACATTTTTATCATCGTTTTAGATTAGTATTCATTTATTGTCAATGCTAGAATTTCATTCTCCAAATGCAGCATTTTGAATAACCAGGAACTAGTAAACCTACCAAAAAAGGTACCTAGTACAATTGGATATCATAACCAATGTTTGGGGTTCCTTAAAACTTTTAGCTGAAATCATTCAAAGTTTCAAATTTGATCAGATTATGAATTATAATATTATTTATAGTATCTTTTTTTCTTGTTGGGAAAACATGAAAAAAATGAGCAAGCATTGGAAAAGAGACAATATATAATAGTAACAAGCAGAGAGCTTTATTAATAGTAAGATACTAGTAAGTTTGTTGTCACATAGCAAACATAAGTAGAGAGACTAGCTTAGCTAGAGAAGGCAAAAAAAAAGCCCATTTAAAACAAAAATAAAAACTTGTTTGGATCTTCAGCAAGCAAAAGCTATTGTATTTTTTTTTTTATCTGCATTATCTCTCGAGAGTCTAGTGTTTCTGCGAAAGCCGTGATTTGATTGTGAAAGGAGAAAGAAGAGAAGAAGCTTGAAGACAGACACAATCAATTTGGCGAAACCAATGCTTCTTCTGGTAATATCATTTTCTCCCCTCTAAACGGTTGTTGTCTTCTTCTTCTCGTCTGGTCTCCCTCTCTCTCTGTTTTACCTTATTTGGTTGAATCGTTTTCATGGCAGTGAAATTCATGAGATAGCTTTATAGCTTCTTTTCTCTCGTAATATTAATTATTTTATCTTCTTCTTCTTCCTCTGGCAGTTTGCGATAAATTAATTAAATATATTGTATCTAACTGTCTATTATTAATCGCAATGGTTTATGGTTGAATCGCTGGAGAATTTTTATTTTTCATTCGTTTTCTAAATCTTCAGTCAAACTTTGAGGTTTTAATCTCCATCCATTGCGATTTTAGAGTTTCTCTCTTTGATTCTTCAGTTACGGTCTATCGTTTTTTTACTCTTTTTGTGTATTTGCAGGTGGAAGTTTGAAATTAGGACATCTTTTGAGGAGGAATCTTGTCTGCTAAAGAGGATTTCAGCTCTTTTTGTTCCTATGTTATTGTCAGATCCAAAAACTCAAGAAGCTTTGACTCACTGATTTGACAAAAAAGAGAATAAGATTCAAAAAAAAAAAGGAGGAAGCAAGAGGTTTCCTTCGTAGTTGATTGGATTTGATTTGTGAGTGGAGAGGTATCTATCTGCTTGCTTTTTTTTGCTTTTCCAGAACAACCAAATTATTATTAGAGATTCTTGAATCTTCTTTTGTGTGTACAGTGTTCTTTTCAAGTTTCATGTGATTCATTGGAAGAGGGAGAAGAAGAAACGCAGAGACAAGTCTGTGAGTTTTGTACTCATCTGCAATTAATAATCAAGGGAGAGAGTCTTTGCTTCTTGTCTTGATCTCCACCTTGGTGGGGGCAAAGCTAAATAATGCAAACCTAAAAGTCCTGGCTGCTTCTTCTACTATCTTGTTATCTCTCCAACAAAAAAGTACAGTTCCTCTGAGGATTCTGTTATAAAGAGAGATAACTAAAAAGAGGGTCAAGAAACTTTTGCTTGCATTCTCTCTTCTCTTCTTTAAATGAGTCGTCTACTGAAGCGAGGGAAGCAGGAGAAGCCTGTAGTAGTGTCTGATGGTGCTGAAAAGGTTATTGTTGCTGTTAAAGCCTCTAGGGAGATTCCTAAGACAGCTTTGATTTGGGCTTTGACTCATGTTGCTCAGCCTGGTGATTGCATTACGCTCATTGTTGTTGTTCCTTCTCAAAACTCTGGTACCTTTCTTACCATAGCTTCTGTTGATTTACGCCTCTCCTTGTACCCTATATTGTGCTGGGCTTCTCCCTGTCTCTCTGTTTATTCTTATCTCATGTACTTTCTGATGGATGTGTAGGAAGAAAACTTTGGGGTTTCACTAAGAGCTTCCCTATGTTTGCTGGGGATTGTGCAAGTGGTCATAGGAAACCACATTCTGAAGCACTACCAGAGATCAAGAGTGATCTCACGGACACTTGCTCTCAAATGATTCTCCAGCTTCATGATGTCTATGATCCAAATAAGGTTTGCTCTATATGCAGGCATGTTTATCTATAGTGATCTCGTGGTATTATCACATCTTTCTCATGCTAATTTTTTTTTTGTTATGTGTGATTACTTTGAAGATAAATGTCAAGATTAAGATTGTTTCTGGATCACCCTGCGGAGCAGTTGCTGCTGAGTCTAAGAAAGCGCAAGCAAACTGGGTTGTCCTAGACAAGTAATAATCTCTCTTTTCTTTTGGTTTTGTGAACATTATATGAGAAAAACCACTTAATAATGGCTTGAACAGTTATATATTTACTTTCACCAACTCAGACAATGGTGCTGTGTGGTTTGTTTTACAGACACCTCAAGAATGAAGAGAAACGGTGTATGGATGAATTGCAATGCAACATTGTGGTGATGAAGCGTTCTCAGGCAAAAGTTTTGCGCTTAAATTTGGTTGGTTCGCCTAAGAAGGATGCTGGGAAACAGTCTCCTTTACCAATAGGACCTGAAGCAGCATCTGAAAAACACAAAAACAACACAAAAGGTTTGTCAGATTCTGACAGAGGACTACCTGTAACTCCAACTAGCAGCCCTGAGCTGGGGACACCATTCACAAGTACAGAAGCTGGTACTTCATCAGTGTCAAGCTCTGACCCGGGAACTTCACCGTTTTTCACTTTGGGAATGAGTGGATACATGAAGAAAGATGGAGCATTGGTCATCAAGGAGAATGATGATTCCGGCTCTGAAACAGAGAGTGAAAACCAATCATTAGCCTCAACGAGTAAGAGATTCCAGCCATGGATATCAGAATACATTGGCACACATCGCCATTCATCCCTGGAGGCCGAGGAAAGCCTATGGAAAAATGACGACAGGGCTCAAATATCAACTACAAAGGCTTTGCTTGAGAAGTTCACTAAACTGGATGTAGAAGCTGGGTTGTCGTCTAGTCGAAGGATGGAACTTGAATTTAGTGGAAGCGTAAGAGATGCAATATCACTCTCTCGAAATGCTCCTCCTGGCCCGCCTCCTCTCTGTTCTATCTGCCAGCACAAGGCGCCAGTATTTGGGAAACCCCCAAGGCTGTTTTCATATGCTGAGTTAGAGATTGCAACAGGTGGGTTTTCACAGGCTAACTTCTTAGCTGAGGGTGGATATGGATCTGTCCATCGTGGTGTACTACCTGAAGGTCAGGTGGTTGCAGTAAAGCAACACAAACTGGCAAGTTCTCAAGGAGATGTAGAGTTTTGCTCTGAAGTGGAAGTTCTCAGCTGTGCTCAGCACAGGAACGTTGTTATGCTGATTGGTTTCTGCATTGAAGACAGTAGACGGCTCTTGGTCTATGAATATATATGCAATGGTTCACTTGACTCCCATCTATACGGTAATGTTGCCTATAATTTTCATTTAAGCTCTTTGTGCTAGAGAATGTTTGCTCAGTATGAAGCTTTTATACAGGTCGCCAAAGGGAAACACTGGAATGGCCAGCACGGCAAAAAATCGCTGTTGGAGCTGCAAGAGGTTTACGGTATCTTCACGAAGAGTGCAGAGTTGGCTGTATTGTCCACAGAGACATGCGTCCTAACAACATCCTCATCACTCATGATAATGAGCCACTGGTATTTAAAAATATGGATTTCGTTTTGTAACAACACATGCTGTTTCATGTGCTCTTTAGTCACCGTTTTAATTTTATTAGGTTGGAGATTTCGGTCTGGCGAGATGGCAGCCTGATGGGGAACTTGGTGTAGAAACACGAGTGATTGGAACGTTCGGGTGAGACATCAACTAATATTATCATTTTCTTACTGTAACTTGAACAACTTTTCTGTTGCTAAAGGAATGTTATTTTGGTGGGTGTGCAGCTATTTAGCTCCAGAATATGCTGAAAGCGGGCAGATCACAGAAAAAGCGGATGTCTACTCGTTTGGGGTTGTTCTAGCTGAGCTAGTCACTGGCCGCAAAGCCATTGATATTACGAGGCCTAAAGGCCAGCAATGCCTCACTGAATGGGTAATGAGTTCATATCTTAGTTATCACCAAAGTAATAGTACTGATGCTGGTTGCTATGATCTCAGGCACGTCCGCTACTGGAAGAATATGCGGTGGATGAACTTATTGATCCGAGGCTTGGGGACCGTTTTGTAGAAAGTGAGGTCATTTGTATGCTTCATGCAGCTTCCTTGTGCATACGTAGAGACCCGCATTTGAGGCCACGCATGTCTCAGGTAATCACAAGTAACCATTGTAATCACTCTCAGTTCAGAATGATTCAAACTAAATATTGTCTGGCAATATTGAAGGTATTACGTATACTGGAAGGAGATATGATAGTGGATGGGAACTACGGTTCAACTCCAGGTTCAGACGCAGGCAACAGAAGTGGGCGGTTCTGGGCGGAACATTACAGCGGTCAGCTAACGAAAGATGGGTATGGGTCGGGTAGGTTCAGTGAAAGGATGTCTATTGAAACACCAAGACTAGCTTTACGGGAGAGGGAAAGAGGTCAGAGGTTGGAACTAAACCACAATAAGCAATACTAAGACTAAGAGAGATAGCTGAGTAAAATCACATAACTGTGTCTTAAGAAAAGTTCATTTGTGTTAAGGGTATTGAGCAAAGTCCCCTGTTTTCAGTAATGTGGTCCAAAGCTGGCAAGAAAGCTTTTCTGACCCTTTTTGTTTGTATAGTGGGTAAGATGCAGAAAAAGTTGCTAAATGTCTTATCAAGGAATTTGAAATTGTTTTTGGTAAAGGAAATTATTTTAAAAAGAACAAAACAACAAGAGGCTTTTTCTTCTTTTGAAATTGAATTATTGGTTCTGAAAGAATTGTTCTGCAGTGTGGACAGAGTAGGAACATGAGAAAATGAGGGCTTTTCCTAACTCACACGACATTGGTAGTCTCTTGCAAATGTAATAATAATGCAAGAGAGAGAAGTCAGCTATATGATGAATCTGACTTGCCTGTCAATACAGTTATGCATTGGGTCCTGACTCCTGAGGTAGCATTGATTGTATGACATTCACTGGACCATGAGAAGATGAAGACAAGAACTTCTAAATCCAACATAAAATTTTAGAGATGTAAATAGTATATAGATTCACCAAATATCTCTAAGTATCAGCATAGAAAATCCATCTTCATGACTAGTAAATGGAGATTTAAATAAGAAATTAAAACTCTCATTTGCCTATGATCTCTCAACGCTAGAGAAGTGGGTAGTGGTTATGAGAATCTTCTACTGTCTACTCGTCTTGGATCTTGCATATCTGGAAGAAGCAAGAATCAGAGCTTGAGATTGGGTTAGCTCTGATAGCCATGAGTGTTATAATCTAGTAAAATGTGAAATATTATTATAACTGAAAAATATAACATAAAAATAACTACTCTTACTCAATATGCATGCCTCCTCGGTCAGAAGAGGATAAGAGGTTGCCTTGAAAATCATTCATGACATCTGTAGCTTGTTCGATTTCCTGTAACCGGTGAGAGTAAGTTTATATATATATATATATATATATGTAATTTTGTTCCTGTGGACTCTGTAAGGAAAATGATTATGATATTGAAATAGTTTGACTACTTTGAATCATTCAAAGTTGATTCAGTAACCATGTTTTCAGAAACCGAAAAAACAGATTTTCTGTTCTGATACCATGAAATCGATTTCTTTGAATAGTTTGTGTTATTGATACTATTAGCTACGTATTTATACAAAGATGATATCCTAACTGGATAAGAATTTAAAGAAGTTTTATCATTATTTTCTTCTAAATAGGAAAATATCCTAATTCTGTGTAGATTGTAGAGATATGTTAAGAAACATACAAATGCAATAAGTTTAAGCCGTTGCATACTATTTACCTAGCAAGTCGCAGGTGGTTTAAATATTTGATTTGATTTGTTTTGTGCTTACACTTCACTGTTAAGTTAGTAAGGGAAATCAATATACTAGATTTCCCATCTGTTTTTCACCTAGAGGACTACAAAATCAAGCTTCTAAATGTATTATTCCAACCCTTTGGCATTATCGTTATTCTTTGGAGAATAGCTACAACTTCCACGTTCCTTCGCCTCATCGGGATTGCTTTCCCCTACATGTATCAAAAGATCAATCAGAAACATGAACATATACAATTACGAGATTAGGAATGTTACAGGGTAATCAGAACATGGCCTTCATTACTCTGGTCGTCCTAATATTTAGATGGTTCCTTGTTTATGTTATCGATCACAACATAAGCCCCACTTCCTGCAAGACTCAAAACGGGTTTATCACTCGATATTGAGAACAGAGTAAAGTTAGTATATATATACGTGGCCTTCCTTTATTCCTTTATAGAGTTTGATACTTCCATATATGTTGATGTCACACCCTGCCGTGGAAACATCAAAATATAATAAAATCAACCCACGAACGATCATCGGTAGATGATGTAACGACATGTTGCATCACCAAGTCGACCAAAGTGAAAATGGAACTTTCAGTTTCTCTCAAGGTGATCAAGGTTGAGAGAAAGAGATTGTGAAATATCTTCATTAGAGAACTAGAGAATGTCTTTAAATACTAAGTCTAATCTGCTATGCCAACTAAACCGACATATACCTATAGTAAACCAACTATATACATTCTAATTTCTAATATGAACTTTTTCTATACTTTCAATTCAACCAAAGATACATAAAATGTTTTTTTTTGTGTATTTAAATATTATTTAACATCCCTTAAAATGAAAAACAAAACAGGAGACGTTTGAATGTATATATATACTATACGTTCAGCCAATCATACCAAACTCGAAGAAACTCGTACGTAACGTTCCCTCACTCTTAGAGCATGTCTATTGGGAGGCTCTTAGGAAGAAGTTCTAAACGGAAGTTAAGAATCGGTTCTTAATTTTAACAAAGAAAAAATTAGGAACCCCTCCCTAAAAACCCTCAATGGACATGCTCTTAGGCCTTAACCAAAGCTCAAGTACAAATTAAAGAGAGCGAGCATGACATGGAAAGGGAGAGAGTTCCAACAAGTCTCAGTCGTCGCCGTCGCCGACTCTTCATCCAAGAAGAGATCCTCCGTCTTCCTAACCACCGTATGGATCAAGATCAGAACATATCCAATCACCAACGGCCTACCAAAGATCATGTACGTCGCGTTGGTCAAGATGAGAAGAACGATGGTCAACACAATCAAGAAACTCTTGACGATCCGAATCAACCAATCACTGATCTGAAAACATAACAACTCTATCGGCTCGTCGTGGTCGTGATCTTGGAGGTTAAAGAGGAAGATAAAGATGAAAACCAACACGGTGAAGGCAATGAGGGAGCACGGATGCTTGAGGAGACTACCGAAGATGGCTATCAAGATGATGATGGAAACTAAGATCACGTAGTTCATGCGGAAGTAGTTGTAGTTCGTTTTGAACCTGGAGGAAGCATCGGAGATGTCGTGAGGAAGCCCCATGGAGTGGATGTCGAACATCACTCCCCAAGGACGACGTGGCATGCGCATGGTGCATGTGTTACATTGGTTGTTGCTTGATGGTGACTCGACATCTATCACCGGTGATGGTGATGTATGAGACGATGTTGGAATCGCGCCATGGTTTGTCATTTATTTATCGCGCGGAATGTTTGAATAGAAGAAGAGTCAACGGAAAATAATGAGAAGACTTTTCTTAATTTATAAACTGGGCACTGTTATATATATGGAGTGGAGGTCCATTGAGTTAGGGATGAACATTTCCATTTAGTCGTTTTTAAAATAATGGATTAAACTAGATTAAATTATTTTATATTTTTGCGATGTGATAATACTATTAAAACAATGTAGCGTGACTGAGGATTTGGTTCATGTCAATGTGTGAAAATTATAAATTTAGATTTTCATGATTTGAGCAACACCAGCTTATAGTTAGTAGTTCATTACATGCTGAAGGAACAATATCACAATACTAAGTTAATCATATACGAAAGTTATCTAATTCTTTTCGTAGATCGCTACGTCCATGCATGCATGAAGAACTACCAAATGCTATAACTCACAAAATCAATTGAACTTAGATTTTATTAAAAATTATAAACACATAATAACAATATGATGTTTTAGTTACATAAACCAAAAAGCTATTAAATTCGATTTTAATTTTATTAAATGATATCCCTTCTGTTTCTATATAATATTTTTTTAAAAAAAATCCATACACAATAAATTAATATTTTAATTATAAGTATATCATTTCTATTCCAAATAACTTGATATGATTCTAAATCAACAGTAATTCAAGAAAAAAAATTTACTCAGTTAATATTATTGAAGTTTACACCTTCTATCATGGATTAATAAAAGATACATAGAAAATATAACACATTTATCTTCATAAAACAAGATCAATGTATATATTTTCATTTTTCTTATCTTGGTCTAGTTTTAAGGACTAACAAAGAGTATTAGCCTATTAGTAAACGTCAATAACGAGTTTGAAAGTAGCAATAAGACAGAGTCGCCAAGAGAGAAAATAAAGCAGAGTTCAATATTTGACTTGTCCTACAGATCAGATCACACGGCAAAAAGCCGAAGAAAATAAAGAGGAGACTTTACATTATTGAGCTTGGTCTAGATGTTGATAATTAAAGATTTAATACAATGTAGATGTTCTTATATAAATAATCTAGAGTTAAACTACAAGAAACAATCTTCGATTATACTTTTTTAAAAGAAGTTGTAACAATGTTGAATGGTTCAACTTCAAACTAGTAACATTCGTCACCCAAAACAAAAGAGTCTCAAACCAAACTCACACCAATAAAAAATGTTAAACCATTACACATAAAATGATACAAAACACAATACAATAACATATTGATACATGAAAATTCGAGATCAATCAACCGATTAATGATGACGGGGATGACGTTCAGCCCTGAAGAGTCTCAGCCGTTGCCGCCTCTTCATCCAAGAAGAGATCCTCCGTCTTCCTAA
This sequence comes from Sinapis alba, assembly GCA_012274485.2. Taxonomy (NCBI): domain Eukaryota; kingdom Viridiplantae; phylum Streptophyta; class Magnoliopsida; order Brassicales; family Brassicaceae; genus Sinapis; species Sinapis alba. The sequence goes on along the minus strand of MU106874.1, from coordinate 1,939 downwards.
CAACCGCATGGATCAAAACCAACACAGCTCCGACCACCAACGCACCAACTAAGTTAAGCGTCACGTCGGTCAAGAACAGCAGAACGATGGTTACCACCGACAAACAAACCAAGACCGTGTGATCATCTATCTGATAACGAAACACTTTGATAGGCTCGTCTCTGAAGAAATATAGAAAGATCCAGACAAAGACCAATACGGTCAAGACAATAAGCGATGTCGGATGCTGGATAAGGCTAAAGAAGATCAAGACCAAGACAACGATCGCGTAGTTAGTCTGGAAGTAGCTGAGGTTCTTCTTGATTCTTGAGAAAGCATCGGAGACGCTGTGAGGGAGCTTCATGGAGTGGAGATCAAACATCACTCTCCATGAGCGGCTCATGGCGAGTCCGTCTTTGATACGTTGCTTGGCGCGTGAGATGGAGTCGGGATCCATCGCCGGAGAGCCATGAGACGACGTCGGAATGGCGCCGTAGTTCGTCATTGTTTGTTACTATTATTGTCTAAAATGGAATATAATGAAAAGACTGTTGTAATGAATAAATATGGGCGGTGTTATATGGAGGAAGTCCTTTGAGTTAGGTTATGCACATTTGCAGAAATTTTATGCTTATTGGATAAAACGAGATTAGATTAACTTAGATTAGATCATGTCGTAATGATGTTTTAATAGTGTAGCGTGAGGATTTGATTCACTATCTGGTCAATGTATGAAAAAATTAGATTATCTAGAGTTGGTCAATACTTATGTATATGTATGTAATAATGATAAATTTTAAATTTTAAAGACATTAATTATGTTTACAGAATTTTGATCGGTGAAAAATTATAAAAAATTGTTAAACACAGAAAATAATACAATTATTGTTAAAATTTTACGTGTTTTCTTAATAAGTATAAAACTTTAAAATATACTCTCTCCATTTCATATTATTTGTCATTGTAGGGAAAAAATTTTGTTTCAAAATAAGTATCGTTTTAGAGTTTCAATGCAAAATTCATTAATAAGATTCATAGGCAATTGTGTTTTTATTTTTCTATTGGTTGAAATATGGTTATGTGTATAGGTAATTGTGTTTTTATTTTGGAAATATACAAAATCATATGTTTTTTTTTATATGTGTGAATAAACCTAGAACGACAAGTAATATGAAATATGTTTTTGAAAGGGAGGGGTAGAAGACATTATTGAATTGTCCAACATATTACACGTGGCTCCAATCCAGAGGAGTCTCTCTGACATGTAGTTACTGTTTCATCACTTGTCATGTCGGCAAATACCTTTTAGTAAATATTTACAATTATAGTCCTTTGTACTTTGTCATGATACTAATTCAGCCCCAATTGTTTGCTTTCTTCAATTTGTAAATACAAACACACACAAGCTCAGACCATACGGGCCAAACGAAATATCTACCTTGTTTTCTTCATTCACCTTTGAAAATTTCACAAAGAAACGAAAACAAGAGAAGTGTGTTCGTCAAACGACGTCGTTTGACGAACTTAAGGGCTTTTCTATTTTCATTGATTTTGGGCTTTTACAAATAGTGAACTTTGTTACGGGCCTATCATAAGTGAAGCTTCAGTTTTGATAACATAGTAGTCCATGTTATATCAATGACATTGGGAGTTCACTTTTGACAACATTACTACTAGTCACAAGTTGAAGAAAATGTTAAAGTAACATTATTGGTTGGTTATGGTGTGATGATATTGGCTGTTAGTGATGTTCAGTGAAAACAACCCTTTTTGTTTTGTTACGTTTAAATTAGTTTCAGTGGGTTGTTATGTTAATTACATCAACTTATCTCATTGGAGGATACGGAATGTCACTTCCTCAATCATTATTACATGCCACATCTAAATTATTATAGCCCAAAGGTTGTCCCTTACCTTTCATTATTTTTAAATCCTAACAATAATAATTGATCAAATGATC
>MU106873.1:34979-79682 GCA_012274485.2 Sinapis alba | reverse complement strand
AGAACTTGATCCTGCGAGTGACCCAGCAAGCATATAAACCATTACCGATGGAGAATGCAATGAGGCAAACCCCAACAGCATCGGTTGCTGGCATCTGGAAACACAGCAAGAGTATTCCTGAGGACAAAGACATCAAGAACGTACTCCAAAGTATGAAGTGGATCATGAAGTCAGGCCAAAGCCGAAACGCCATTTGCCATGAGAATGCGAGTATGATGCTAAGCAATGATGCAGCTTCGACTTGTGGAAGTAGAAACTTGAGGATCCTTTGCTCTTTCCTTTTGACGTTACCGTTGGAACCTATTAGACCTTGAACGCCTCTGAAGACAAGGAAGCAAACAAACCCTATAGCCACAACCTCGTGAAGCATGAAGAGGAGTAGAAAGAACTTGTTTGTGTATTTTGTTGAATTCAATGATGCTAAAGTTTGCTGCAACCAAACAAATTAGGAAACTTTTTTTAACTTACCACAACTTAGAAACCCCACCAGAATTTTTAACAGAAAGGATGTTACTTGAGGGGTTGGTGTGAAGAGGGAACGAGATTGATGTTGAAGAGGCGGCGGCGGCGGTGTTGATGGAGAAGGAGACGGCTGAGGCTGAGGCTCTTGTGGCGGTTGAGCGCGAGTGGGAGGCATCTGCATCGGCGGAGGAGCTCTTGAGGAAGGAGGCGTAGTGAATCTAGAGCCGCCGCCATTGTTAACAATGATCCTAAGAGGGTTTGTTGGGTTCAATCTGTTTAAACTCGCCAAGAATCTGTGATGTTCTTTGTCCTTTGAGTCTTCTCCTTCCTCCTCTTCCTCAGCTTTTACTCCTCTCTGCTTCTTCTCTGTTTCTTCTTCTTCCCTCTCTCCTCTGTTTTCTCTCTCTTCAGCCGCCTTTAATACAAAAGAAACTTATCGTTAACAGTCAGTCAGCAAACAAAGAAAAACAGAGTAAATTTGTAGGAAATGAGAAATCTCACGGGTTCTGTGGCACCCATTGAAAACTTTTTTCGGTGACGTCACTTTCCGGCGACGGTGGTCGTCTCTCTTCTAAAAGAAAAGAATGTCTGCAAGAGTTTTCTTGTGTGAGATAATTTGGGATTACGTTATTTGTGTGACTGGTGATGTTACTGTTTCTTTACTCTTTTCACCACTTTTCATTGTTTTAGTGAGTAACGTTTAATATTATTGTTATGTCATCAATGGTACGGAAACAGAGTCCATCAGAGTTATGACATGTGCAGATAACCGCGCGTGAGATACACGCTCCATATAAGTCTGCGTTGGTCTGTTTCGAAGTGCATGTTGTTGTCGGAAAAAACACACACGTGAACATGGTGGCGAAAAGAGATCGTTATCTTGTGTGTTGACGTGTAAGCTACAACCAGGCAAATGAAGCGGCATGTTGTTGTTTTTTATTTTTCAGATGAGTCAGAAGATATGATTCGAAAAATTATTACATGTAGTGAACATTATTAAATCTAAGTAGCTTTCTAAATCTATCGCAAAGTTTTGATTGCAATTAGCTATCTAGCAATATAATGCAAATCACGGATAAACTATTCGTATGGATCCCACTTGCATCATTACAAGATTTCTATAGTATGGTTATTCATTAAAAATAATTAATTAAAATCGTTGTGAATTTAGACACGACCTTGTTAGCCTGTAGATTTTTGTGTATATGTGAGTGCCTAGAGTAAGCTTGTTGGCAAGGATAGTCTAGATGATTTTAATACAAAAGGGTTATAAGTTGATAGCGGACCAAAACATAGGCGCACAATTATGACAATGACAAAGAAGGTGTTAGTTTTTTTTTTTCTTGTTTTTCTAATTCACTTTTAAGGTGTCCACATACTGAGGCACATATTAATTTTTAAACGGATGATACGCCCCAAGAATGAATTTTCACTCTAGATATTCAAATAAAACCTAAAATATAATTTTATATCAGTGTAGCCATATAGATTTAGTGTCGTAAAATTGATTTGAATCTAAATTTATTCATGATCCACTTACCACTAAACCACCCTTGTGTGGTTAGCTTGACTTCAAACTAACACAGTCAATACTTCATCAATTTCTTTTTTTTTTTAACATTTTTTTTTAAACACATACTTCATCAATTTCTATTGTTGTATTTCAGCTAAAAATTATGTGAACGTCATTACAACTCCGATTGTCAAGACTGTATAAGAATACTATTTGTATGCATGCACATTCAATAAACTAGATTTTTTATTTAATCTCGCTTGGTTAAGTTTGAATTATGAACTTATTTAAATTTATGAGAAAAATATATGGATATGATTATGAAGAATTTATATCAATATGGAGAAAGTAGCATCCTCAAGATCACATTCCTGTTATTAACCAAACAAAAAAAATAGTAGATTGTTCACATGTTCTAAATATAGAAAGAAAAAAACATATTTTTTGGGAACCAGAAACTTATGACATATCAGAAGCTAGGAACATAAGTGTAAAGACTCTTTAGCGATGAAGTAGAGAAACCTTAACAACGAAATATCTTTCATGTTCAAAGAATCAAAACCCTAGGTAGACAATGTAACCAATTATGAACAATAAGCCTATTATAGTATAAATCTGTACATACAAGCATAAATGTTGATATATTAAAATCCAAATTACATATTTTTCTAATGTTATCAAAGACTTTACGCTTAATTTTTTTTTTGCTATGGATGCACAATATACTATCATAAAGTTAAAATCTATAACATTTTCAATTCATTTTTAGGACACAAACAAAATGAAGTGTATATACTCATCATCGCAGTTTAAACCTTGTTAATGATATTAAGATATGCTACCTAAAGAAATGAGTCAATTTCCTGTAAAGCTAGATACGACTTAATCAAAAAACTTTATAAAACAATTTCCATTACAGGTCTAAGACTCAATCTCTCAATGAATTTAGTACGGACTAGTCTGTGACTTCAAAGAAATCTAGGCTGAAGATATTTCAGTGGAGAGGTTATAGACCCGTTTTTATCTCGAAGTGCATTAAAAATATTGGTTTTAAGTTATAACAAATGGACACAATATGATTTCTGAACTGGTTGTAACAGATGACACTTATCACAACCAATAAAACTGGAAGCGTAATGTTTTTTCCTGGAATCCTAATGTTAGTAACATTCATTAAAGTTATTTTGATTAAAAGAATCAACGAGTACATTGATTTCATTTTCACCAATACCAATGAATTTCACCTTCTAGCCGTTGTTAGAAATGGCTTGAACGTGAGAGTTACACCGACCACCACTATCACATTCAGGACAAAGAACACTAGATGTGATCCTTCATACATTTTCAATTGATTTGTCTTTTAAGCATAATCATTATGAACACACATCATAAAGGGTGGCCAAACGGAAGTTAATGCGATGATAACTGGTAGAAATGGGGTGTTTAGTCGCCTCTCACTCCAAGAAAATCTGCCAGCAATAGAGATTTATGTTTAAGACATTACTGCTTCTTTATATTCAGGCGTATATTTTCATTCGTAAGAGTCACTTACAAGATGCCAGCTCCAGCTGGTCCAACGGTTTTAAAGAGAGACATGGCAGTCATAGCAATTCCATTACCCCCCCCCTCTCTCTTTGACTTTCATCATGTTGTTATTACAAGAAGTAATATAAAACAAATAGAAATTAGTCAATTGCTTACAAAAAGAAAATATAATGTTTTTCTTACCACAACTTTGTTTTGCAGGATCAACAAGCCCGTTATGGAAGACTCCTATATTCACAAAAACTAAATGTGTCAAAAGGATTGTATAAGTAGCTGAGAAATATATGAACATGACCTTTTACTTTCCATATATGTAAATTACACAAAGAAAAGGATTTGCTTTTGCTTTTGGACTTACAATTAGCACATTGATGAGGATTGATGCAGAGTTCAACAGTAACTTAGACTGATACCTGATAAATTAGCTATAAATTGATAACTCATCTGTATTGGTATCATAAGTGCCTGAAACAAAAAGAAACTGTCAGAAGAACGATCTATATCTTGTTGCATTCAAGTGCATTACTTATAAACTGCACATAAGCACAAGTCACATCAAAGAGAATATTAACTGACCCCAGATATACGGATATCCAGCACAGGTCTTAGCCAACCCTCGGCCAAAGGATAAACAAAAACCTGAAAGGAGAATAGGCCAAGACCTGAAGCAGAAGTGTTGATGAGTAATAAAAAACTGTCTCGATTTCAATAGTAAGAATTATATTAATTCATGTTTTCTTAACTCTTGACAAATTCAAATACTAGCAGACTGTGATAATTATTATCACGCGAGACATGAAGAGCAAGGATAATATACATACCTGAGATAGCAAGAACTGTACCGACATCATTGGTTGAATAAATCAAACCTCCATATTTCCTTGGACTGTTAGCCCACAACGAAAAGATCTGTCGGAGAAATAAAAGCTGAAGATTATATTTTTGATTCAAATAAACAAAAGATGATTATGGAGGAAGAATAGAACACACCTTTGTGTAAGCTATATCATGAAGTGAAAAGATGCAGTAGTCAAAAATGTATGAAATAGTGGCCATTTCTTCAGGATAGAGCTTTTTTCATTTTTCTCAGTCACTTTTTGAGATTCAGAAAAATCTTTTAGAGCATCAAAAGACTCATAATGTTATGCATCATCATCAATCTTGTGATTGTGCAATGTTTTCGGGAGAATAAAGAAAAAACCATTTCTAGGCTTAAGCTAAACATAATGATTAGGGATTTCTATCATTCTATGGAGCATGAGAAAGTAAAGAGTGTATGTACCGGAATGCACAATGAGATTATGAACACCAAAAGTGCAAACAAGATATTACTAAGCACGGCAAGAAGTAGGGATGTCTGCATTATGACTTACACACCAATAAGACTGTATGAAGTAGTTAAATGAAAGTGAAGAGGAGGTAATACTTACTTCCCAAAAATTGATTCCTCTGAGAATAAACTTGGATATTGCTTTGCAGGCTACAAGGATTAAACAAGAATCATTCAAGAAACCAGTGAAAAAGAAAAGGATTGAAATGCTTTTTTGTTACTCAGAAAACCTGAACAAGAAATCCTCCTATAGCAGGACCAATGATGAGTCCAATGCCCCATGCTATACTAACCTAACTTGATTTGATAGTATTCTAAATGGCTCTACTCAATTAGAAAAATATATGTGTAAACTTTGGATCACGTGCTTACTGTTGAGAGTGCTAAACCATGATATTCATCACGGATTGTTTCCATTGCATACGCCTGAACTCACCAACAGTTTCAGTTTAATGAGATTTGAGAAGTTAATGGAATAAGTATGCATGAAATGTTGGGAGAAGGAGAGGATAACACCTTTATAGGAACAAGTAAACCGTTGAAACTACCAAGGCAAAACCTAGTGATGATAGCCATCCAAAAATTTACGCTTAGGCCAAAGAGAGTATTGAAATGACCCTGTGACAAGCAGCATTATTTATGCATAATTCAGCCGTAAAGTATGCATAACTCAAACGTAACGTATGTGAATGGTATAAGTCAGCCGTAATGTTCCTATAAACCAGCGGTCAAATGTAATTTGTTTCGCGATATTTCATATTTTGGACGGGAACAAACTCATTCATTCAACTCTAAACACAATATTAAAACTTTAATCTTTTATTAAATTTGAACTTCAAACTCTAAACTATAATACTATAAAGTTATAAAAATTATAAAGTTTATCTTTTGAATATTAAATCTAACATTTATTATTATTTTGAAGTTTAAGATTTAGGTTTAAAATTTAGAGTTAAACATAACTCAGTCATGTCTTAACTATAACTCAGCCGAATTTTCGAGAAATCAACCCGCCGATGTATAAGTCAGCCGTAACTTGTGTTCGTAAGTCATCCGTAATCCGTAAGTCAGCCTGAAATCTATGAATCAGTCATCACTAACGACTGACTTATGTTCATAAGTCAGCCAATTTTTCATAAGTCAGCCGTGTTGTTTAATTCAGCCGCAACGTAACAATAACTCAGCCGTAACGACGTATGTAACGCTTTACGGCTCACTTAATGAAAATATGAAACTGAATTCCTACGTGGCGCCAGGTTTTTGTTTACGTGGCATTAAAAAGTAATGACATTCTTGTAAATATGTTTTTTCTCATAACATAAAAACAGACACACTTGATATTAAAAAAATGGCAGTAATAAAAAAAAGATTTGTATAGTTCTTGTTAATTATCCTAAAATATGTAATATTTGGGTAAACCTCTCTTCCAACAATATATGAATGATTTATGAACCGAACCAGTTGTAATCTAAATTTCACAATTGTTTTTAACAAATAGGTCCACTGTTTGTTTAACAAATCGACCCACTAGATGATTTATGAACCGAACTGGTTGTAACAGATGGTTGACAAAAGAAAAAAAAACAGTTGTAACAGATCACCTCAGGATGAAATCAACTTTGGGAAATCATATTGTATAACGTTCAAACAATTAATAATTTACTCTATAACTTAAAAAAATTGTATGTGATATTCAATGTATTTTGTATTTTATATACCAAAATACCATTTATATCTACCGACTCAACTTCTTCAACCTATATCTACCATTAATATCTACCGACTGAAAAGATTTTTGATCAATAATTATGTTGACAAATTTCTCTGCACCTAAAATTGAATCAATCAGAAAATGAAATGCAATTTTTCTTAATCTCTATCGATCACCGAAGGTACGTTCTCTTATATAACCTATGATTTCCTTTGCTAAATTATCACCGTCGTTACCAATAAGATTTTATGATTGTTTCCGTACTCTATTTTGTTCTCAAAAGAGTGTTGCTATGTCTCGAAAAAAGATCAAGATAAAGAAGATGAATTTACCGACTATACTATTTCTGTAAAATAGAACAATTTGTTATATTTTCAGATTTGATACTTTTTTGTCATTTTGTGATATAATCTAATTTTTCATGTGGATGTTAGACAAATGTTACAAATATCAATACAAATTGTTTATCATACGGTCCAATTATCTTTTTCATTTGATCGTTATATACTATTTATAGAAGTCCATACTATTTCTTGTACAAAAAAATACTACAATATTGTATATTTTCAGATTTTTCTTCTATTTAAAATATTATAAATTATATTTAGGTTTAGGGTTTAGAGATTAAGATTTAGGGTTAAGTATTTAAAGGTTGAAGTTGGGGTTGAATTAGAATTTAGTATTTCAGGTTTTGAGTGTGATTGGAGTCCTATACTATTTTGACAATATAAAATAGAAACTCGATTGCATATGTATGTAATCAATAAATGTAAGACGTGAATGACATTATGTAATATAATAGTAAACAGTGGTGTTTAACTGTTGATTTACCGACTATACAATATTCAGCAAGAAAAAGTTTTAGTATAGTATAAGAAGTTTTAGTACAGTACAGTCAGGCTTTTTGCTGACCACATATGTTATATTCATCGACGTTGTCAAATAACTTTGCTTTTACCGTTTATCTTCTTTGCTTCTACCTTTTACCTTCTAAACACAAGGTTAGAACCAAAACAAAATGGAACAGAAAATTATTTACTTAATTATGTCAAAATCAATGTCATATTCTTAATATTACTTTTAAAATTGGTTAGTTAGCAAATTAACCCCATCAACTTTTAGCGATCAACAACCTCCGAAGCTTATGATAATTTTTTTTTTTGGATCAATCTTATGATAATGTTATTATGTCATTGATGTCCTTTCTTCGGTAGAAAATCACACTTACCAAAACAAAGGGAAAATTTTGGAATTCTAAATGTTAGTGACATTTCACTAAGTTTTTTCTCCAAAACTAAAACTAAAAGAATCAACGAGTCCTCCATACATTTCCTATCACCAATTCCAATGAGTTTCATCTTCTAGCCGCTGTTAGAAAAGGCTTGAATGTAAGAGCTACACCAACCACCACTATCACATTCAGGACGAAGAACACCAAATGTGATCCTGCATAGTGTAAGCATAAGTATTATAAAGGATGGCCAAAGGGAAGATAATGAGATGATACCTGGTAGAAATGTGGCGTTTAGTCTCCTCTCGCTCAAAGAAAATCTGCCAACAACAGTAGAGTTATGTTTTAAGACATTACTGCTACATAATGTATATGTTCATTAGGAAGAGACACTTACAAAATGCCAGCTCCAGCTGGTCCAACGGTCTTAAACAGAGACATGGCAGTCATAGCAATGCCATTAGCAGCCCCTCTTTGACTTTGATCCTGTTGTTATTACAAAAACATAATATAGCATGTTGTAAGAGAAGAGAAGATTGGTCCACGGCTTACAAAAATGAAAGATAATAGAGTGTTTCTTTTTACCACAGCTTTGTTTTGCAGAATCAACAAGCCGGTTATGGCAGACACCTATATTCACGAAAACTAAATGTGTCAAAAGGATCGTATAAACAGCCGAGATTAGCCTTTGCTTTTGGACTTACACTTAGCACATTGATGAGGATTGATGCAGAGTTCAACAGTAAGCTTAGACTGAGACCTGATAAATTAGCTATAAATGGATAACTCAGCTGTATTGGTATCATCAGTGCCTGAAACAGAAACAAACTGTCAGAGGAACAATCTAGATCGTGTTGCATTCAAGTGCGTTTACTTATAATTTGCACATAAGGACAAGTCACATCAACTGACCCCAGCAAAACGGGTGACCAGCACAGGTCCTAGCAATCTCTCGGCGAAAGGATAAACAAAAACCTGAAACGAGAATAGGCCGAGACCTAAAGTAGAATTGTTGATGAGTAATAATAACACAAGTCTCAATTTCATTAACAAGAATTCTACTAATTAATGATTGCTTAACTCTTGACTAATTCAAATCCTAACACACGAGAAATACATACCTGAGATTGCCAGAACTGTACCGACATCATTGGTTGAGTAGCTCAAACCTCCATATTTCCTTGGACTGTTAGCCCACAAAGCAAATATCTGCAGTAGACAATTTCCAAGTGATGAATATATTTGTTCAGACAAAGAGCACAAGACCATGAAGTGGCAAAGGATCTAATTCCAAAAGCATGGAGTCTTAATGTTAGTTCCACCATTATTATTACCTCAGAGTATGCAGTATCATGTAGACACAACACGCAATAGACAATGATAGATGACATTAGAGGCCAATTCTTTAACAGAGACCCTTGAGAAGCCTTTTCCTTTTTTCCAGATTTATGAGATGCATCTTCAAGTACTTCGTATGAGTCATCATCTGAAGTGATATCCTGCTTATGATTGTGTAGTGTTTCCTACTCAGAGAGAGAGAGAGAGACAATAAGACAATCGTTAGAGAACTCTAAGAGTAATATATATATCATAATAAAGAAGACTAAACGACAATGAAGAGAAAGGTTCTCAGTAGGCGCTGGAAGAAAGATAGAATACCGGAATGAAGCAGCACAGTACTGTCACAACCAATGCGAAAGCTGATATGGTAAAGCAAGGCAACGCATACCGGAACCTGCATTGCAATTCGCATATTCATTTCACGAGATTCCATTATTTCTATTTCACTAAACTCTTAAACAGAGGATTAAGTAAGAAAACACACCTGCCAAAGATGGATTCTTTGGAGAATACATTTGGATACTTGTCTGCGGGCTGAAGTTTGGAAAGGCATTAAACATGAATCACTAGGAAAGCTAACACTTAGATATGAATATATGATCAAAGTTACCTGTGCTAAAAAGCCACCTAGAGCCGGGCCAATGATCAGACCAATGCCCCAAGCAGTACTAACCTGAGATAGGTAAAGGAAGATAGATGCGTCATGACGCCTACAGTTAAAACATGTAAAGAAATATATGTGATGGGAAAAGCTTACAGCTGACATTGCTGTTGCTTGATATTCATCACGAAATATCTCTGACGCATATGCCTAAAAAAGATTCAAATTCACAATTAGATATTTACTATTAGAAAAGGCTAATAATCACAATCAGGTGTGATAAAAAACAAAGAAGGCACCTTCATTGTTCCAAGCAAACAGTTAAAACTTCCTAGAAGAAATCTTGTGCCAATAGCCATCCAGAAGTTTAAGCTTAAGCCAAAAAGAGCATTGAAAATGGCACTGCAGCAAGAACCACCTAACCATGTTAATTAAAACACAAAAGGTGGAGAGGAGATACGATATAATCAAAACAAGTCTCTGAGGGTACGGTACTAACATGGAGATAGTTCCCAAGAGTATGATGGGTTTCCTCCCATAACGATCAGCCACTATTCCCCAGAAAACAGACGTCAATGCTCTGCCAAGCATAAATGAGCACCCTAGGAAAACAAACAGCAGAGATACTGAGAGTCAATAGCATAACTCTTTACAAGTGTGACTGAGGCAATGCTTTTCTCACCTATAAATCCAGCATAAAAGCCAATATCTTTCTCTGTCTTTGCAACACCAAAATCTTCAATCTATTAAAACAAAAAGGAAACAGAGTATCAAGAGTCTTTGATACAAAAATTTAAAGTCATAAGAATGAGACATAACATGGTAGCTCTGTAATGAAAATACTCACCATGTAATAAAGGAAGGGATAGAGTGAGGAAATAGGCAAAGCTGCAAAACCAATTAGCCAAAGGTCACATTCAAAAATCAAAACTAGTCTAGTAGTCAAGTGTCAAGGGAGGGAGGGAGGGAGTTACAAGTGGAGAGGACGATGATCCAAACGAAGGAAAGCTCCAAATAAGGATATCCACGACGGAGCTGCTTCATCTGCTCGACCTTGCATCCAGGACATCCGTCGTGGTACTTGTGCTTCTCTAACAACGCCTCCTTGTACTCCTCCGCCATTTTCACCACTTCCCAATTCAACCGCAGCTTGTAATTATTAATTTAGCAAAGAAAAAAAAACAGTGGAATCAATAAGGAATTAAAGGGAAGAATGGTAGCAGAATCAAATTGAAAACGGAATATTTCAAAAAATGAAATGAGTACCACACAGATAAATCTCTATCGTAGCTGGAGCAGAGAGATGAAGAGTCGGTCACGTAGCGAATACTTATGAATGAATGAATATATAGTGGGATGGTGCCAAAGGGCAAAAAAAGGTGGTCACACATGTGTCATCATAATAATCTCTTTACATGTTCACGGACCTCTTAACGTCGCCCCTCACCCCCCGGTTTTCTACTTCAATTCTATCTCACATAAACATACAAACTTAATTTTGAGAAGACAAGTTTAGTTTATTTGAAAAAGTTATACGTAATTTAAAGACTATTATTGTATCCGTATAGTTATGGGATACAGTAGCCGTAGGAATGTTTTTTTTGAGGTCACATGGGATAATGAAGACAGGAAGAAGGGGACAAGTGAATCTGGGTGGATACACATATAAAACTAAACAATCTTTTCGACTGATCTATATGGAATGGCTTATCTCATCTAGCAAATTAAAATAAAATAGTCCTAGAAAAATAAAATAATCAAAATAACATTTTTTTTTTGAGAAAACAGCTATTAAAATCTCAAACTTTCAAATTAAAACAAAAAAAAACCTTCAATTCGTGTTTGAGCCAAAAAAATCTCAAACTTTCAAATATTGGTCATTTTAACTCTCATATTTTGTTGACTCGGTCATTTAAGAAACTTGAATAGTTAACTAATAAAACCGATTAAAAAATAAACGTCTCTTAACTCTCTAAACGACATCATTTTAAAAACTGGTTAGAACATTGATTAAACGACTTCATTTTGATTCTGTAAACACTTAAAGCATCTCTTTCGTGAAACCATAATGAAAAAAATGAAGTTGATTTGGGGCTATGATTTCACAAAAGAGATGATTTAAGCGTTTACATAAATAAAAAGACGTTATTTGATCAATGTTTTAATCAGTTTATAATGTTGTTATTTAGAGAGTTAACAGACGTTTATTTTTAATCGATTTTAACAGTTGACTATTCAGATTTCTTAAATGGTCTAGTCAACAAAATATGAGAGTTAAAATGACCAATATTTAAAAGTTGAAGATATTTTTGGTTCAAACATGAATTGAAGATTTTTTTGGCTCTAATTTGAAAGCTCAAGGTTTTAATGGCTGATTTCTCTCTTTTTTTTGAATTTTTTTTTTTTTTTTTGAAATTTGAAACCCTATCCCCAAACTCATCTCTTAACTCTAAACCCTAAAGTCTAAATTAGTTAACCCTAGGGATATAAATACATATAAATAAAAAAATTAGCTTTTAAAAAATCTATTTTGATCATTTTCTTTTTTAAAAACTATTTTTGTGAAGAACAAACTAAAAAATGCTATCTAAAGAGAATTTTTCAATTAAATTCCTTCATGTGTGTATGATAATGTTTTCGCTTTTCTGGTATGTCATAGTGTTATCACAATAATATTTTTTTTGTTAGTTGTTAGGGATAAGAAGAGGCGTTATCAGACTTAAAGCACCAAGTGCTTTTAAGCTCAAAAGACAAAAAAAAAGAACTTTATTATTGAAAGCAGAACAATATTGGTATTAAACCTTTGAATCATTTCGTAACAAAAGTTAGATAGACTTTGTAATTTATGGAGCGACAAAGGTACATAGGTAGCTTCGTGCGTGGATTTATTCCTGCTTTGGAATCAAAATTGAAGGCTTTCGTAATCACCACCAAGCCGCTTCAAGGATCTACTTTTGAAATCATTGATTATACAATTATATAGTCCAATGCCAGAGGCCCTTAATGCTTTGGGGGGACATGTAGGAATATAATGCTTTTACCAGTTCCATGCATTTGTACATTGTAGTAGTGTACTTAATTGACTCCATGTGTTGTGTTTTTGAGTCTTAAAAGTGAAAGTTAGTACTAGACATTTTATCCATTAAATTTAATTTGATTATTTATTTGTTTCTATTCACTCCGAAAAATTTAAATATCTGTAAATCTTAGAAGCAAAGGAAATATTAAAAATTAATATCTATTAAAAACAAAATAAATCATAAATACTAAAATATTTAAAATTGGATATTTGTTCCGCTCTGGTTTTTATACAAATAGATGTATATCTAGAATTAAATATAGAGTTTTAAGTATATAATTTTTAAATATTTAATATTTTAACATATAATTGTATTCAGTTTAATTATAAACTTACTTATTAAAGAATTAAATTAAGAAAGAAATATAAAATTTTTATAAAACTACAATTTTCTAAAATTTAATGTTTATAAAAGAATTTAATTAATTTTTAAAATATATGGAATATTTAGTTTCATTAGTTTTTTATTTATTTTCTATTATTTAAAAGATATTTTTTTGGAAAACAAATTGTATATTATTTTGAAAGATTTACTTGTATTGAAAAATGTGGATGAGATGTTTGTAAATATCCGTAGATATTAGTAAATATTAGTAAATATATGCAAATTTTTTGGATATCCAAAAATTAGATATTCACATTTTTAAAACAAAGCAAATTAAAAAGTTAGTATCCATAAACTACGAATCAAATCACAAATACTAAAAATTATAGTAATATCCGCTATGTGCTCACTTCTAGCGAGAGTTATGTGTATATGGTCACAATTCCACGACAATGGTATTAGGAGAGCCCACAATCGGAGCCGCGAAGATGTATATACTACAATTCTTACACAGTTTACCACATGCGAGCTTTACAAGAGAGCATTGCTCCCACCCTTCAAAGCTCTGAGAATTGCCATGTCTTCATTGAAAGAAACTAAAGGCTTATATAGCCGATTATAAGCAAACGTGAAAACGTGCAAACTAAAAGTTCCTAACAAAGTGGAACAACTTAGAGACCAATTCAAATAACAACTACTAGCTAGAATATCCCTAAAACTTAGGAACTTATTCAACTGAGAAAGACCTATTCGTAACACATCCTCTCCTAAACTAAAACATCTAGTTCTAATTTACTTCAGAAACATCACATACTCTCAGCATGCCTCACATCTTCTCGTAAGTGTTCATCTTCAGAGGTTTTGTCATAACGTCTGCAATTTGCACATGAGTGATGCAATGAACCAACTACACAACTCCATCATTAGTCAAATCCCTAAGGAAATGAAACCTCACATCAATGTGCTTACTTCTTTTGTGCATAACCGGATTCCTTGACTGCTTGATGGTAGACATGTTATCGCAGTACATCATTGTGCCTTAACCTTCCCTTGTGCAATTCCAATGCTTTCTAAGATCCTCCTCAACCAAACCACTTGACATGCACAACTTGCAGCTGCAACAAACTATGCTTCTGTTGTGGATAGACTGACCACTGATTGTCTCTTAGAAGACCACGAGATGGCAGCACCAGTTAGGAAACATACATAACCCGAAGTGCTTCTTCTGCTATCCAAGTCTTCCGCGTAATCATTGTATGAATAAGCCTCAAGAATGTTGCCTCCATTCTTCTTATAGTGAACACCGAGATTAATAATACCCTTGACATACCTGAGAATTCTTTTCACAGCTCTCATGTGAGTTTGAGATGGATTCTCCATGTATCTACTGATCAGGCTGATCACATTCATCAAATCAGGTTTTGAGGCAGCCAAATACATCAGACATCCCACCCTTTGTCTGTATACAACTCCATATGCCTTCCCACTTCCATATTCTTTCATTAGTTTTGTTCCAAGAACAATATGATTTCTTACTGAGTTGCATTCTTCCATCTTGAACCTCTCCAATATCTCACTTGCATATTTTCTTTGACTCATGTAGATGCCTGAGTCGTCTTGAATTATCTGCACTCCAAGAAAAAATCTCATCAGCCCCAAGTCAGTCATCTCGAATTCACTCTTCATAGCTGCTTTAAATTCTTTAATAACACTTGCTCTGTTTCCGGTAACAATCATATCGTCCACATACAAAGACACAAGCAGAGTGTTGCCTTCATCATCAACCTTGCTGAATAGTGTTGGCTCATAGGGACACTTATCCAATCCTTTCTCTGTGAAATAACCTTCAATGCGGCTGTACCAAACTCTAGGAGCTTGTTTGTGCCCATACAATGCCTTTTTAAGCTTGTATACCTTAGCTGCTTCTCCTTTATTCTCATACCCTTGTGGCTGATCAATATACACTGTCTCAGCAAGTTTTACATGCAGGAAGGCGCTGTTGACGTCCAGTTGATGGATCTTCCAACCCTTTTCTGCAGCCATGGCTAGTATAGCTCGAATGGTGTCCCATCTTGCTACTGGAGCAAACACTTCAGTGTAATCAATACCATATTTTTGAGCATAACCCTTTGCAACTAACCTGGCTTTGCATTTATCAATCTCTCCATTTTTATTCAACTTTATCTTGTAGATCCACTTGAATCCAATAGTCTTGAAACCGTGAGGTAAATCACATAGTTCCCATGTTTCATTTGGTTTGATAAACTCCATTTCTTGATTCATCACTTCTCTCCACTTCTGTTCTCTTACAGGCATCTTCGAAATAGACATGATCAGTTGTCTCGGTGAATATGACCAGATTTTCCAACTCCTCTTCTTCTCCTTCTGATAGTCCTTCCCCGGTTATATAATTTGTCATCCCTGTTGGAGGGTTTTTGATCTCCTTTGCTGAGTGACTTGCTCAATAGCTTCAGTATTAGTGCGACTGTAGTCACCAGCTTCACATGGTGGTGCTCTTTCTGGTTCTGTTTTAGCAGCAGCCTCGTCATCCACTCCAAACTCATTCAATCCATCCTTTGCTTCCTCTTTCCAATCCCACTCAGCATCTTCTTCAAATAGATCATCTTTGCTAGTTATGATCTTGTTCTCCACTGGATCATATAATCGGTAGGCTTTCGATTCCTCACTTGTGCCAAACAAGACACACTTCACACTTTTATCATCAATCTTCTTACGCTTCTACTTAGGAATGTGCGCATGAGCAATGCATCCAAAGAGCTTGAAGTGTTCTACTGAGGGTGGTTGATCACTCCAAGCTTCCTCCGGTGTCATACCTTGTACTGCAGAGGTGGAACTTTTATTTAGGATGTGCACACTCCAATTTATTCCTTCTGGCCAAAAACGTTTAGGACTTTCTTCCCAATCAACACACTGCGAACCATGTTGAAGATGTCCCTATTCTTTCTCTTTGCAACACCATTTTGCTGTACGTATAAGTTGTAGTGAGTTGCCTCCAAATGCCACTGCTCTAACATAGCTCCTTGAACTCATTTGAGTTGTACTCACCACCTTTGTCTGTCCTCAAGCACTGAATCTGAAAGCTTGTTTCTCTTTCTACACGAGCTTTAAACCTTTTGAATGCATCAATAGCTTCAGATTTTTAAGAGAGAAACTCAATCCAACATTTCCTTGAAAAATCATCAATATATGTGATGATATACCTCTTTTGGCTGTTAGACTCAGGGGTGATTTGTCCAAAGAGACCGAAGTGAATCAGTTGCAGCTTTTGAGAAACCCTCTAGTTGCTCTTCTTGGGAATTACCTCTCTATACTACTTTCCTGTGATGCAGTTGCAACAGAGCTTGCTTGGTGCCTTTATCTCAGGTAAACCACACACCATATTCTCATGCTTTAGTGTTTTTAGTCCCTTATAGCTCGGATGACCATATCGACAATGCCGCAAGTATGAAGTATCTTCTGTAGCAGTCTTGAAGCATCTGGGTTCTTGAGGCATCATCTTGGCTTTGACTACAAACATCTTGTTGGCAGTCATTTGAGTCTCCATGATTAAGCCTTTGGCCAGATGATAGAGTCGACATGCTTCATCTTGCATGACAAATGAAATCCTTTTCTCTACTAGCTGTCCAATGCTGATCAAATTGTTTTTCAACTCAAGAATGTAGTAGACACTTGTTATGATGTGTGGATCACCTTTGATGAGCATTCAGACATTCCTATCCCCATGACATCCATCTTCGAGTTATTTCCAAGCTTAACATGGTGTTTGTACTCCTCATCTAAGTCGATGAACCATTTTTTTCTCCACTCATGTGATTACTGCATCCAGAGTCAAGAAACCACACTTGCTCTTCCTTCATGGTTTCAGCATACACCATCAACACCATCTCTTCAGCTTCATCAAACTCAGCATAGTTAGCCCCATTCTCCCAGGTAGGACATTCATACTGATAATGTCCTAGCTTGTAACACTTGTAGCATTCAAGTAGAGCCTTATTGGATGATCTTCTTCCTGATCTTCCTCCTCTGCCTCTGTAGGCTCCTCGGTATCCTCCTCTGCCTCGATTCCACCTTTCTCCTCTTTGTTGACCTCCATGTTCCTCAATAACCTTCAGAATATTCTCCTCATTTTCGTTCTTCTTAAACTTCTGCTCATGTACCAACAATGAGCTTTGAAGTTCGCCAACTGAGAGAGTTTCTATGTCTTTGGACTCTTCAATCGCGCATACTATGTATGTAAAACGATCTGAAAAGTTTCTCAGCACCTTTTACACCACCTTTGAGTCCGGCATCTCTTCCTCAAGGTTTCTCATGTCATTGGCTACCATCATGACTCTTGAGAAATACTCAGTTACGCTTTCTCCATTCATCATTTCGAGAATTTCAAATTCTCTACGCATTCTCTGCAGCTGTGCACTCTACACACACTCATTCCCCTGAAACTTTGCCTTCATCTAGTCCCATAACTCCTTGTAAATATTCTTCTGCAAGATCTGCTTCAGGACCGTTTTGTCAATGGCTGCAAACAGATAGTTTTTGACATTGAGATCCTTGAGCTTCAGCTCCGCCAACTCTGACCGTTGTTGCCCGTTGAGTACTGTCCCTCTTGCTGGTTCTGTGACCCCTTCTTCAATGAGACCCCACCACTCTTTTGACCCTAACGGGTTTTTCATTAGCATAGACCCGTGTTCGTAATATCCATCAAACTTTGGGATACTCAGCGTCGTCTCTCTCTGCGGCCATAGTTTTTTTGTGATTTAGCTTTGATACCAAATGTAAAAGTGATCAAAGCTCTGAGAATTGCTATGTCTTTATTGAAAGAAACTAAAAGCTTATATAGCCGATTACAAGCAAACATGAAAACGTGCAAACGAAAAGTTCCTAACTAAGTGGAACAACTTAGAGACCAATTCAAATAACAACTACTAGCTAGAATATCCTTAAAACTTAGGAACTTATTCAACTGAGAAAGACATATTCGTAACACCTTCTAACACGTGGGCTCAAACACCATACACTTGATTCAAACCATATCTATTTCGACGTGGATATCAACTACAATTCTGCATGTAAAGACAAAATATATATAGACTTATTGACTATACATGAAATTCAAAATATGATACCTGTTTATTGGACTTTTCGGTTGGACCCAAAATCTATAAAAAATTTAGTGCCGCGAGCCAGTCCAAATTTTGGATCTTATTCCAATTATATCTTTAAAAGCTATTGATTCAACAATTTAATTGAGATTTATATTTTAATACCCAATGTTCATATGCATAATAATTTATAATCTTATTTTTATTTATAGGTAAAAAGTGTTAACTCATACACTTTAAATGGGTGACTATTTATGCAGAGTTTTGACTTCTGTTTTGAGATTATATATATATATATATATATATATATATATATATATGTTTTTGAATTAAAATAATTTTGGATTTTGGGAAATTGATTTTTTTTGTTTGTGTTGAATGGATGAGACAACAATTTTCTGAGCTGACTGATTTTGTCAATTTTTTTATTTTTCTTTGTTGCTTAAGAAAACAACTCCACCAAATTTAATTGTGAATACCAGAGATGAGACAAAGTCTCTATACTATAAGTAACACAAGAGCGAGTTATCTTCTGCTTCCATCCACTGGACCAAAAGAAAGATAAAAAGAAAAACTATCTAAAGGTGTGGAAGCTCTGTAGCTCATCCATCGAGACGATACCCACCACAGCCACTGCCACCATGTGTCCTGATAGAATATGGAATGAAGAATCAGAAGATCAATCATGTTCTCAATCATCGATACCATTTACTCCTAAATATATTCATTACATTAATTTCTGTATATTCTAACCTTGTATAGCACTCTGTCTCTCAGTATATAAACGGAGAACTCATATCAATAATATTCATCAGTTCATACCAATTCAATATGGTATCAAAGCACTAGGATCCTTTTTTTTCTCCTTTCCTTCTCCTGTTTCTCTGTCTTTTTTCTCTGTTCTCGAATCATGTCCGATTCTACTGCGGAAAGAACTTCTGTGTTTAATACACAAGATCCACAAAGCACACTCCTTTCTGTTAATATGTCGAGTGTCACAAAGCTCACCAACCTCAACTATTTGATGTGGAGCCGACAAGTTCGAGCCTTGCTTGAAGGACATGAACTTCAACATTTCATTGATGATACCAATACTGCCCCACATCCGACAATCATGCATGATGGTGTCTCGATCCCGAACCCGGCGTATGCTCCTTGGCGTCGTCAAGACCGACTTCTCTACAGCTCGTTGATTGGGTCGATTTCTCTACCCATTCAATCGATTGTGTCGAGTGCGAATACAACCAAAGAAGTTTGGACTACTCTTGATATCACCTTTGGGAATGCATCTCGTGGTCATATTCGCCAGCTAAAGCAGCATATCGAGCGCTGTGTCAAGGGAACACAAAAGATCAGCAAATACCTTCGTCATATTAAATCCAAAGCCGATGATCTAGCTCTTCTAGGGAAACCTATGGATCATGAGGATCTTACTAAAAGGATTCTTGCTGGACTCGGCGAAGAATATTAGCCTGAGATTGATGCGATTCATGGAAGAGATACACCGATTCCATACACAGAGCTGTATGAACATCTGCTCAATCGAGAAGCCATGATCCTATGTACTGAAACGTTGGCTGTTACTCCAGTTGTAGCGAATGTTGCAGATACTCGTCCTCGCCATCAGAATCGCAACTCCAACAATCATCAGCCTCGTTACTCCAACAACAACTCGAATCAGAACCATCAATATGGCAACAACAACAACTCCAACAAAAACCGGTTTTCTAAACCTTACCTTGGTCGTTGTCAGGCGTGTGGAGTACATGGACGTAATGCTAGATTTTGTCCGGAATTTCGCATCATCAGAGGTGCTACTTCATCATCACCATGGACAAATCAACCACAACAACATATGCTTACTCCTCAGATATGGCAGCAACCACCGCCTTCTCAGTCATGGAGGCCTCGTGCGAATGCAGCTATGCTCTCCGATGCTTCAACATGGCTGATTGACTCCGGTGCTTTGCATCATATGACATCCGACATAGGAAACCTCTCGGTTCATAATCCATATGCTGGTGGTGATGATGTGCTTCTTGGTGATGGATCACAATTACCCATTACACATTCTGGTTCTTTTTCCACTTCCTCTTATACTCAACCATTCTTCTTTAATAATGTTCTTTGTGTACCTTCTCTTGATACAAATTTTATCTCTGTTTTTCAATAGTGTAAAACTAATGGTGTTCAGGTAACTTTTACACCAACATACTTTCAGGTCAGGAATTTACAAACGGGAGCTCTACGGTTGGAAGGCAAACCTAAGGGTGGTACTTATGTATGGCCGAAATCTCAGTCAACGTCACCCCCATCGCTTGCTTTTGCTTCTACAGTTACGACAACCTTAACAGATTGGCACTCTCGTTTAGGCCACCCTGCTATATCTATTCTCAATAAGATAGTTTCTCAGTTTCATTTACCTCTTTCTTCTACTGCTTTGTTTTCTAAACCATGCACTGCTTGCTCTACTAATAAAATGCATAAGTTGCCCTTTACTGCTTCATCTTTAAAGTCCTCTCATCCTCTAGACTTTGTGTTTTCTGATGTCTGGACATCTCCGCTTACTTCAATTGATCGTTTTAAGTATTATGTGATTTTTGTTGATAATTTTACTTGTTATGTTCGACTGTATCCTCTAAAGAGAAAATCGCAAGTCCATGATGTTTTCACAGTCTTTAAAACCTTAGTGGAAAATCGTTTTCAAACTAAGATCAAAACTCTTTATACAGATAATGGAGGTGAATGTATTGGTCTTAGGGCTTTTCTTTCAAGTCATGGTATCTCACACATGACAAGTCCTCCACACACCCCCGAGCATAATGGCATTGCTGAAAGACGTCATCGACACATTGTTAAGACAGGTTTGGCTCTGCTATCTCATGCTTCTATGCCAAAGTCATATTGGTCTTACACATTTGGTGCTGCAGTGTACCTTATAAACATGATGCCGACTTCAAATCTTGCTTTCAAAAGTCCTTTTCAATGTCTTTTTAATCAAGCTCCTAACTATGAAAAATCAAGAGTTTTTGGCTGTTTATGTTTTCCATGGTTGAAACCCTATACTTCTCATAAGTTAGATGCTAGATCTACCCCCTGTGTCTTTCTTGGATACTCTCCCTCTCAGAGTGCTTATTTTTGTTTAGATAGGACCACTACTAGGATTTACACATCTCGGCATGTTCTGTTCCATGAGACTGTTTTTCCTTTTGCTATTTTGTCACCTCTCCATGTGCAGGAACAATCACAACCTGTTGAAGAATGCAGTTCTTCTTCTCCACCAGTTACACTGATACCTCAAAAACAAGGCAATCCTACTACGCCTGCCGCTTCACCCTCTGTTACACCTTCTCAGATCCAGGATCAGAATGCCTCTGTTTTGGAACCTGCCTCCTTGGATCAACAGCAACCAACAAATACTCCTGCATCTGTTCCTTCAATGGCACCAGCCGATGCTGACCCTCCACAACAATCATCGTCAGCACAACAACAACCTCCCCCTCAAGAAGCGACAGCTACGTCTGTTCCTGCACCGCCATCGCCACCACACCGCACCAGCACTCGCAATCGCAAGCCTGTTCAGAAACTCAACCTTCATACACATCTCTCCGAAGCAATTCCCAGAACTGTTGCAGAAACTTTAAAGAGTCCATATTGGCGTAAAGCCATGCTGGATGAAATAAATTCACATATACGCAATCATACTTGGGATCTATCTAATATCAATACTGCTTCTAATGTTGTAGGATGTCGCTGGGTCTTTACAATTAAAAGACGCGCTGATGGAACCATTGAAAGATACAAAGCCCGTCTGGTAGCGAAAGGATACACTCAGAGGCCAGGAGTCAACTTTCAAGAAACCTTCAGTCCTGTAGTTAAACCAGCAACTATTCACATTGTTCTCAGTACGGCGGTTACCCATAACTGGCCGATGAGGCAGCTTGACGTCAACAATGCCTTCTTACAAGGAACTCTTAAGGAAGATGTATACATGGTGCAACCTCAAGGTTTTCTAGACAAGGATAATCCACAGGCCATATGCAGATTACACAAAGCAATATATGGGATAAAGAAAGTTCCGAGAGCCTGGTACAATGAGTTACGGGCATTTCTCCTTCGGTCTGGCTTCAAGAATTCAGTAGCGGATGCTTCACTCTTCATTTATCATCATGGTCCAGACCTTATTTACATTCTGGTACACGTCGACGACATCATCATCACTGGAAATAATCCATCAGCCATATCCCGGTTTATCACTTCCCTCTCTACTCGTTTTTCACTTAAAGATTTGGGTGATCTTTCATTTTTCTTAGGAATAGAAGTGTTGAGAACACAATATGGGCTACACTTAACGCAATCTCGTTATATTGCAGACTTATTGCAAAAGGTGAATATGACTCATGCTAAGCCAGTTACAACGCCAATGGAATCAAGCTCATCCCTAACACTTCTCTCCGGCACCCCCTTAGACGATGCCACTGAATATCGCACCATTGTAGGCAGTCTCCAGTACCTGTCTCCCACTAGCCCCGACATATCCTACTCAGTCAACAAGCTATCTCAGTTCATGCACCGACCTACAACAGATCATTGGTCTGCAATTAAAAGAATACTCCGGTACCTCGCAGGAACTCAAACACAAGGTATCTACTTCCGACGAGACAATGCTCCGAACCTACATGCCTTTAGTGATGCTGACTGGGCGGGTAACAAAGATGATTACACTTCCACAAGTGCCTATATCGTCTATATGGGAAGTCACCCGATTGCTTGGTCTTCAAAGAAACAAACATGAGTTGCTAGGTCTTCAACGGAAGCTGAATATAGAGCTCTTGCATCTACAACTGCTGAGATTTGTTGGATCGCCTCCTTGATACAAGAACTTGGCATTACCATACCTAACAAGCCGGTCATCTACTGTGACAATTTAGGAGAAACGTACTGGCAGCTAACCCGGTATTTCACTCGAGAATGAAGCACATTGCTTTAGATTATCATTTTGTTCGTCAGTTTGTTCAGAGTGGACAACTACGAGTTACTCATGTAACATCGGCTGATCAGCTCGCGGATGCTCTAACTAAACCACTACCACATGCTGGGTTTCAAACCTAGGTTGTCAAGATTGGACTCTCCGCAGGCCGTCCATCTTGAGGGGGGATGATAGAATATGGAATGAAGAATCAGAAGATCAATCATGTTCTCAATCATCGATACCATTTACTCCTAAATATATTCATTACATTAACTTCTGTATATTCTAACCTTGTATAGCACTCTGTCTCTCAGTATATAAACAGAGAACTCATATCAATAATATTCATCAGTTCGTACCAATTCAATATGTCCATCTCCTCCTCTCCCAAAAATTTCTCCCTTACTCAGAACAACTCACCATTGTCAACCATCTCCTTCCTCATCATCCCCATCTTCCATAAAGCTTAACACCACTCTGTTTTCTAGTGAGGCCACGGTGGATGAGAGATCCATGATGATAAAACCTGAGAAATGGGATATCAGTTAGAAAAGAGGAGGAAGAAGAGGAGGAGAAGACGAGCAGGTTTGGATCCTGAAGAAGAGGAAAATGTTGTCCCAGAAGTAGAAGCAGAACCAAAAGCAGTTAGAAGCTCATGTCGGAATTCACTGTCTGGTTTCTTGAGTCGTTTAGAAGAGGTTCAGCCTTGCTTGTATCTCAAGGTATATAGTTCTACATTTATGGAAACTTTTCAAATATCCTTGTTATCCCTTATCCCAATGTTTGTCTAGCGAAACAAGAAGGAGTAAAACTTGAGAATATAGGAACAAGTGCTGAAGAGAATGAGATGGTAGTATCAATTTCGCTGTCAACTACTGGCAGAGGGAAGAAGAACCCTAGTAGTGCTAATGAAATATTGAACAGAAGAAGAGAAGCTAGAGAAAAAATTACTCTTGTTACCGGAGACTAGTTGTGTCTATTGCAACATGGTACCAAGGCAAAGGGTTGAATCTAAAAGACCTGATTCAAGAAGGAAGCATAGGGCTCCTTCGAGGCGCTGAGAGGTTTGACCCTGAACGTGGCTAAAAACTATCAACTTATGCTTACTGGTGGATCAAACAGGCCATCTTTAGAGCTATAGTTCACAAGTCTAGACTAGTCAAATTGCCGGTGAGCCCTGCATACTAATTATATAGTTGTTATCTTCAAGACTTTAGCTATAAGCATCATCAAACCATATATAATAATATGGAAAATAAAACTACAATGGGTTCCTTTGAAGTGGTAAGTAATTAGTGAATGCATCAATTTTTAGCTTGTTGTGTGGTAGGGAAGCATGTGGCCGTTGACAGCCAAAGTTGCAGAAGCTAGTAATGTTTTGAGCAAAAAGCTAAGACGGATACCGAGCTGTGAAGAGATTGCAGAGCAGCTCAACATCCATGGTTCAGCGGTTAGACTTGCTGTGGAAAGGACCAGATCCCCTGTCTCATAATATCCACATGACGTTGCAGGTAACAGCTCTCCAGCTTCTCCATGATAATGGGGACTAGAGATATAACTTTGGACTGATTTACACATGAAACAAGACCAGATGAAACAAGACCCCGTCCCAGGAAACGTCTCCGGTACGGATACGTCAATCAATCTGACATCCCCATGCATCATAGATTATAAGGGGACCGGATGAAACAAGACCAGAGGAGATGGTGAGAAAGGAGAACATGAAGCATAAGATTAAGCAGCTTTTGGGAACTCTCACCGCAAGAGAATCTAGAGTGTTAGGACTCTACTTTGGACTCAACGGAGAGACTCCTATGTCGTTTGAAGAGATAGGTAAGTCGTTGAAGCTTTCAAGAGAGAGGGTGAGGCAAATCAATGGCATTGCCTTGACCAAGCTACGAAATGTACATAATGTGAATAATGATCTCAAACTATAATATATCTCTAGTGAATGAGAAGATATAAATAAAATTAAGAACAAAATAGGTTATTATATTGGATTTGGTTCCATACAAATTAGAGAAGACTCAGTTCTCTCCCTTGTGGAGATTATGGAGGATATAAAGAGAAGCAGAGGACAAGAAGATACAAACGGAATAACTTAACAAATCAAGTCCAGTGGCGATGGTAACCATCTTGCTTCTTTCAAACATCTTCACTAGAAGAATCATTACAATAACATGTCCAACTTTGGTTTTTAGCTCATCCAATGAGCTGATCTTCATCCATTTTGGTCTCTCTTTCATGGCAAACATTCCAAAGAGAGAAGAGGCTTTAAGGGCATGGTCCGATTCCGAAGGGACATCAGGACGGGAGTTGCTGATGAAGAGTCCATACAAACCCATACTAAATATTAACATAACTGTCCCAGCCAAATAAACATCTGCACATGCCTTGCTTGTATTATTATAACAGAAACAAACCAGGCTTGGTCTATATTATAGCAACTTTACCTATAGCTTCGACTAGACGTAAAACCATTTTACCGGCGTGGATACCTTTGACACAGTTAGTCCAATAGACTTTGTATGCCTCAATGATATAGACACACCCATGGTGTTTGTGATTCAAAACATTTCAGATCTAAAACCACAAAGTTACATTGAGGAAGCAGCGTAGCGATCCAGCCAACAAACCTCCTACCGCCAAGAGGGACAGGAACAGGAAATCAAATATTATTTGTTCCATCCAAAAACACATCAAAACAACAATCATACACTAATCTCCCGAGTCATATCACAGGAGAAGAAGAAGAAACAGAGTAAGATTACGAGAGACGTTTTGATTTGGTGTTTATCCTCTCAACGGTAGACTCGGTGGAGCGAAAGAAGCGAGCAAATGGACTGTTGTGATCATCAACAACTTTATCGCGAGTTTTATAAGAGTTTGACAACGTGTTCCCATTGACTACGGGGATCGAGCTAGAGTTAGATGATGCTGACGACGACTCCGGAGATGGTGAGGCAAGAGTTGCTAACGGCAAATGGAAACGGCGGTGCGTGTGCAGCTTGTGATGATTAGGCAGGGACACAGACATGCGAGTGGAGGATACTAACGTGTAGAGAGTAGCCATATATAAGATATTTTGAGAGAGGTGGACGTGGAACTTTCTGGTTAGTTTGAAGTTTCTTTGAGTACACTGCCGGAGGGGAAGGAAAGATCGGCGCGTGGGGGTGGGAACGCGGAGGATTAAGCGGGAGAGATAATATGTGGTGTGTGAAGGAAGTTGAATTTTCTTTGTAGACGTCCCATTTCTGTTTTTGTATTTTATCAAATGTATTCATGTAAAAAGCATATACCACTTTTAATATATAGACAATATAGATAGTCATAAGGACCATTGTGTAAATACTAGAGAATACAGTATATATCCTAGTCTATATAATGTATAAATACTTCACTATAGTTAGAAGTAATGATTATATTGGCATGGTATCTTATATGGTATCAGAGCAGCGTTAAACCTAAAACAAGTTGCCATCTAATTTTTTTCTTCAAATTTTCTCTTCTTCTCTATTATGATGTCGAGTTCCTCTCAATCACCAGCGCTCACCAATGAGACTGTTCTGATCTCGAATACTCCGACGTTACTCAGTATCAACATGACTAATATGATTAAACTCACATCCTTCAATTTCTTCACGTAGAACCGTCAAATTCATGTTTTGCTTGATGGTTATGATTTTACCGGCTATATTGATGGATCTACTTTTGTTCCTCCTTCCACCATAACCACTGACACAGGCATGGTTCCTAATCTGGCATTCAACTTGTGGAAACGCCAAGACAAATTGATTTACAATGGGCTCTTTGGCACACTTTAGCGCGATAACCACGACGAGTTAACCCATCCTCTCGGCGACCACTACATCGACTGATATATGGACAACCCTCACATCGACTTATGCCAAACCTAGCATATGACATATCAAGAAGTGCGACAGTAAATATACAACTGGTTTAAAGGCAACAAGTCAATCAATGAGTACTTCCAAGACATTACTACAAGGTTTGATCAACTTGCAATCCTAGGTAAACCAATGGTTCATAAAGATCAAGTTGAAAAAGTTCTCGGTGGTCTTCCTAGTGACTAAAAAACTATGGTGGATCAGATTGAGAGCAGAGACACTGCACCATCACTGGCTGAGCTTAAGCCAGCTTCACAATAATTTTATTAACCAAGAATCCAAAATCCAGTATGCAGTCCCAACAGTTGTGACTGCTCTGATCCCAGCACAATACTCTAACTACAAAGGATTCAACAACAAGTCAAACAACTCACGCCACGGAGGATACCGTGGAAATCAAACATGGCAGCAGCAGCAATTCAACTCACCATCTCATCAAAGCTCGCAGTCCAGCACCGCATGCGGTTACCAAGGACGTTGCCAAATATGTGGCGTCTTCAGTAATAGTGCTCGATGATGCACTCAACTCCAGGCGTCAGGAGGACAACAAGCGACTCAGCAGCAGTACGCACCTCAGTCTCTTCCATGGAAACCGCGAGCCAATTATGTTGCACACTCTCCGTACAACATGACTCTTTAGCTCCTAGATAGCGGCGCTACCAATCATCTTATGTCGGATCTCAACAATCTAGCACTCCATCAACCCTGTAATGGTGGAGAGGAAGTCGCAATTGCAAACGGATCAACAATGTCGATCACACATACGGGTTCTATGTCTATCCATACGTTATTTAAAACTCTAAAATTAGATAATGTCTTGTGTATTCCTGCTGTCAATAAGAATTAATCTCCGTATACCGTCTACGCAATGCTAATAAGGTGTCTATCCTACTCATTTTCAAGTGAAGGAGCTCAGGTCGGGGGCTCGTATGCTTCAAGGTCAAACGAAAGGTGACTTTTACGAGTGGCCCAAGCCGAACCATAACCCATCAGCCTGCGCAACCTATCATGATACCAAAGCTACGCTGAATCGTTAGAGACTAGGCCACCCCTCCTTGCCTACTCTTAAATTTGTTGTTTCCAAGTTTTCTTTACCTTGTCTAAAGACTATTTATTCATGTGCTTTTCCTTGCAATGATTGCCTTCTTAATAAAACTCATATACTGCTCGTTCAACAAAGTTGCATTACATCTTCGAAACCACTCCAATAAATATCCACAGATGTGTGGCAATCCCCAGTGTCTTCACCACAAAACCACAAATACTACCTTGTTCTTGTTGATCACTTTACCCAATACACTTGGCTTTTTCCCCTAACGGCTAAGTCTCAAATTCAAACCATTTTTACCCAGTTCAACCACTTGTGGAAAATATATTTAACACCAGAATACAAAACCTGTTTTTAGACAATGGAGGAGAGTTTCTCGCACTGCGATCATACCTATCATCCCATGGCATTTCCCATCTCACCACACCACCTCATACACCAGAACACAATGGCCTAAAAACATTGCCACATAGTCAAACATGGACTGACTTTTTTCTCAACTACAAATATGCCATTTACGTTATGGCGGCAAGCCTTCTCTATTGCAGTCTTCCTTATCAATCGTCTCACCACTCTTGTCCATTCCAACCAATCCCCATTTCAAAAACTATTTTAGACATCACCCAACTACAACAAGCTGCGTACTTTTGGCTGCCTCTGTTATCCTTGGCTAAGGTCATATGCTCCCAACAAGCTTAAAAATTGCTCAACACCATGCGTCTTTGTGGGCTACTCATTATCTCAAAGCACATACCTATGCCTAGACCCGACTTCAGACCGTGTCTATACATCCCGACACGCCAAGTTCAATGAAATAACCTTCCCCTACAAACAACTCAGCAACCCACCTCCACCCTCCCAAACAAAAACCCCATACAAATCCCATACCTATCAACCTCACATCAACCTACACCTGATACCACCACTCGTTCACACACTCCCGTTAGCTGCAAACAGCCTTCCCACGAGCTCAGAGTCTACACCGCTGGAAGAGCACACAACGCCTACACCTGCAACTGAGACTGCCATCAACTCAGAGACTGCGACAAATACTCAGGTTAAATCTCAACAAGATGTAAAACCATCGATCGTGCCTCAAGCACCACCACCACGCCACTCAATGACTACGAGATCTCGAAAAAACATCT
This sequence comes from Sinapis alba, assembly GCA_012274485.2. Taxonomy (NCBI): domain Eukaryota; kingdom Viridiplantae; phylum Streptophyta; class Magnoliopsida; order Brassicales; family Brassicaceae; genus Sinapis; species Sinapis alba. The sequence goes on along the minus strand of MU106873.1, from coordinate 50,348 downwards.
TCAAACCAATCAGAAAGTACAATCACATGGTAAAACTGCAAGATGATCCTCATTGGATCCTAACAATGTAACAACAAGCGATGAAACATCCTAAATGGCGCGCAGCCATGCTTGCGGAGTTTAATTCACAAGTTCAAAATCACTCTTGGGATTTGGAGAATGCTTGCGAAGGTATGAGTATTGTTGGCTGTCACTGGATTTTCACAATTAAGTATCAACATGATGGAACTATTGAATGCTACAAAGCGCGACTTGTCGCAAGAGATTATCATCTACAGCAAGAAATCGATTTCACTGATACATTCAGCCCAATTATAATACCGACTATGATCAGGATTGTCTTGGGATTAGCAGTTAACAACTCATGGCGAGTGAGACAAATCAATGTTAATATAGCTTTTCTTCAAGTCCATTTGAAAGAAGAGGTCTTCATTTGCCAATCTCCTGGCTTCATTGATGCAGACAATCCTAACAAAGTTTGTCGCCTAAAGAAACATTTTATGGATTTAAACAAGCACCCATAGCTTGGTACTTAGAACGGCAAAAATTTATTGTCGCTACAGGCTTCAACAACTCCATCTTCGATAGGGATGTTAATACGGGACTTTGTCAATAGGGTTAGCCCAGCCTACATCCATTTTTAGCCCTAAACCTGTTGCTTTTTATCTGGGTAAAAATAGGACCGGCTAAAATGAGACTCGGGCTAACCCTAAGCATGTTATCCTTTTTTATGAAAACAAAAAGATTTAAACATCGTCATTTTCATATTTCTCACCATCTCTTGTCGCAAGAAAGTTGCGAACTTGTGTTCTTTGTTAGACCTTCCACATCGAGAGAAACGACTAAACACAAAAAAGAGTTTTGAAGTTCATCTTGGGTTTGTTGAAGACTTTGAAGTCCATCTCCAGGGTTTAATCGATCTCTAAGGTTTGTGCGTTTGTTGAAATCATTCTCTAGGGTTTGTGGATTTGCTGAAATCGATCTCTAGGTATGTGGGTTTGTTGAAATCGATCTCTAGGTATGTGGGTCTGTTGAAAAGTATGTTGTGGGTTTGTGATTCATGAGGGGTTTATGATTTTTCTCATTGCTTTTGTTGTTGTTCTTAACACTTTTTTACAATAATCTTGAATCAGGTTGTGGAAAAGGAGGTTGTCTCATCTTGCACCTGAGCTTGAGAACCTCGAACCTTTATATATAACCTATTTATTACCAGTTTTAGGCCATGTTACATGCTCTATTTAGAGTCTATTATGTGTATCTAGGTATGTTTTGGAGTATTTACAGGTCCATGAACGTTTTGGAGATATATGAGATACTTGGAGCATTTGGAGCATTCAGAAGAGAAGAATCCGTAGCTGATCATCTAAAGAGTCGACGAAGCCATCGATCGATGGAACACATTTGACGTCGACCGATGATCGAAGCTCGAGAGCGATTGATGTAACACAGTTACCATCGATCGATGATCAAAGCCCTAGTCAGAAAGACGAAAATACCCTGGACAAGTTTTTGACCTAGACTTAGGGTTTTTATATTTATATTTATGTCTTGAGAGACAGAGGGAGAGAGACAGAGTTTTACAGAGCATTTTAAATTCATTTTGTATAAGGAGAGAAAGGAGAGACTCCTTCAGAGTCTTCCACGAACTTCTTTGGTTTTTATCAATGACATGAAAACTAACAGGTTGTGCCTCTCCTTGATTGATCCTAATATTAATTATGAAATTTAAAAGAATAAACCTGTCCTCATTGAGTTGTTTAATGATGCTGAACTTGTGGCCACATGCTCTGCAACTATGAGTTCAACAATGAGTCTGAAGATGGAGCATCGATCGACACCCAACCCACAACACCGATCGACACATTCACTGCTCAGCAATAGATCGACGCCCACCCTTTGTTATCGATCAACGACCTCACCCCAGAAACAAGCAACGTCTGCCATGCAGATAGCAATTACACCCCAGCCTACCTCGAGTAAGACGAAGATTATAAAGAGGAGGAGCAAATCGAGTACCGTTGTACAACACTGGAAGAGGAGGAGCAGATCACCTTTGCAGAGGTGGGAGCAATGGAGTCTGGAGATGATGAGATTGAAGAGGATGTGAACTAACTTGATGGGAATGATTTCCAGAGACAAGGGAATCAAGGTTTCAACATGAATTCCTATGGGAATGGTCAAAGGAGTAACTTTAATATGAGTTCACAGCGAAGGCCCTTCAACAACAACAGAACCTATGAGTCCTCTTACTACCAGAACCCTCCTCCTGAAGCTCAAGGAAGCAAGATTGAAGCAATGGTTGATAGAGTTTTGGAGAGACAGCAAAAGATGACAATGGACTTCAATGGAAAGATAGATGGATTGTACCTCAACCTCAACACTAAGTTCAAAATTCTCAACATTCATGTGAAGAAGCTAGAGAATCAGGTGATACAGACAAGTGAAACTATTAAGAGACATGAGAGCTTGATCAAGGAGAAAATAGAGGCTAGACAGAGTCACCACGTCAATGCATTGACTGATGATGATTTTTGAGTAGAAGTTAAGAGAGAAAGGCTGCTAGAGAGGGATTCCCGTATGGAAAATTTGTGTTCGTCCGACAGGTCGCACATGCATCGACCGAGACAAGTCAAGGTGTATCGATCGACGGCACCCATGGAGTTAACAGCATCAGGGAAACCCTCAACCATCGATCGACGGAGGGACTACATAATCGATCGATGGTTTCCCGCAACAAAACGTGTTCATCTACCGAAAGTCATGAATGAGACAATTCCAGAGTAGAGGATCATTCTGAAAAAGTAATCCTGGAAAATTAATCCTGGAAAGTTTGTGGTTCCATGTTTGATTAAAGGGCACGAGTTTCCCAATGCCCTCTGTGATACAAGATCATCAATGAGCATCATACCCAGAGCTACGATAGAAAAGCTAAACCTGAGAGTGAAACCTTCCAGTGATTCATTCGTTTTTGTGGATTGCTCCAGAGTAGATTCAAGAGGTATTTGTAGAGATGTCCACCTGCAGATTCAGAATGTCTTAGTCCCTATAGACTTCCATGTCATGGATATCCATATCAATTGGAACTCTTCGTACTACTTGGAAGAGCATTCATGGCTACTGTGGGAGCTATCTGTGACATGAAAACTAACAGGTTGTGTCTCTCCTTGATTGATCCTAATATTAATTATGAAATTTATAAGAATAAACTTGCCCTCATTGAGTTGTTTAATGATGCTGAAATTGTGGCCACATGCTCTGCAACTATGAGTTCAACAAGGAGTCTAAGGATGGAGCATCAATCGACACCAACCCACAACACCGATCGACATGTTCGCTGCTCAGCAATAGATCGACGCCCACCCTTTGTTATCGATCAACGACCTCACCCCAGAAACAAGCAACGCCTGCCATGCAAATGGCAATTACACCCCAGCCTACCTCGAGTACGACGTACCGTTGTACAACACTGGAAGAGGCTGGCATTTTCCAAATTTCCCATCAATTAAGGAAATTGACGGCAACCCTATGCCATCGATCGATACTGTCCAAGAAGACGAGTCCAAACTTGCTAACAGAGATGAAGATCCATTCGGAAAACAACTTGGTACTCAAGCATCGATCGACGGTTACCATGCACCATCGATCGACGGAGAGCTGATTGAATATCATGATCTTGTATCAGACGACGCCAGCTGGGGGAAAGTGGAGAGACGCGCATCGATCGACGCACCTCATTCAGCGTCTATCGACATAGAAAAGCAAAAGAGCGAGCAGATTCGTAAGATTCCCTCCACGCCTCCACATAGAGAAGCAGAAGAGCCTATTTATTACTAGTTTTAGGCCATGTTATAGGCTCTATGTAGAGTCTACTATGTGTGTCTAGGTTATGTTTTGGAGTATTTACAGGTCCATGAACGTTTTGGAGATATATGAGATACTTGGAGCTTTTGGAGCATTCAAAAGAGAAGAATCTGTAGCTGATCATCTAGGGAGTCAGCGAAGCCATCGATCGATGGAACACACTTGACGTCGACCGATGATCAAAGCTCGAGAGCGATCGATGTAGCACACTTGCCATCGATCAATGATCAAAGTCCAAGTCAGAAAAACAAAAATACCCTGGACGAGTTTTTAACCTAGACTTAGTGTTATTATATTTATATTTATGTCTTGAGAGACAGAGGGAGAGAGACAGAGTTTTACAGAGCATTTTAGATTTATTTTGTATTAGGAGAGAAAGGAGAGACTCCTTCAGAGTCCTCCTGGAACTCTTTTGGTTTTTATATTTTATATCATATCTATTCTATTCATCTATGGTTTCTGTGACAAATATCATGCTTGAGTAGTTACTAATTAAATTTAGGGTTGAATGATATCATCTATTGATTAACCCAAAAATAGGATTTTTACGTTAAGTTAATATCCATCAATTGAGTTGTGCTTAATGCTTGCATTCTAAAGTAGTTAACTATGATCTCGACGATAGGACATGGATAACTACGAGAGTAGGTTCTATGCCAGAATAAATTATGTTGAATTAGGCTGTTAGATACATGCGAGAGCTGGTCTAATAAGTCTGGTGGACTTATCAAATCTCGTCCATACTTCCTTATGATTTCACCGTCGATCGACACTAGGCCTTAGCCGTCGATCGATGGTAATTTATTTTGCTCGCATACGAGAGTTGGAGTTAAAAGGATCAGAATAGTTAACATTTGAGTTCTAGAATATTTACATTTATGTGCCTCTTATCCATTATAATTCATAAAACTTGAAACCCTAGATCTAGCATATTTACATTTATATTTTCATCTAGAATATTTCTATATTTGCATTAGTAGCATATTTCCATATTGCATTATACTTCTTGACAAGGAATATTTCCATAATCTGGTTATTCATTACTAATATAAATATTCACATAGCTTAGTCTTTAGAAAATAACAAATCTATTGTGTGCCTTTGCTCTCTGTGGATTCGATCCCTAAGTACTACACCTGATCTTTTTTGACAAGAGTATTATAGAGTATGCTAAAATTAGGGTTAATTTGAAAATAAATTGTTTAGGATATTCATTACCCTGCTAGAACAAAATACACACCAAGTCACTTTACATCTTCTGAAGGAAGAAATCAAAAAGGCATGACTTTGACTAAACTTCCTTTTGGAAGCTTTACATGGACTAAACTTTACATGGCTGGTAAAGTTTTCTTTGGCAGTGATTTTGTGTTCGCTCCTCCTAATTAAATCTCTTCTTCTTTTGGTCTTTGATCAAATATTATTGTTTTCTCAATGCTTTGTTGTTGTTCATAAGTTCTTCACTTTTTTACAAGAATTTGTTTTTACAAGAACTTTCTTACTTTGTTTTGAGAGTGGGGATGATATCTATTAGCTTGGCAGTTTACTGAAGTTGCAGTTTCTATTGTTTTTCCTTGTCTCTACTCTTTACTAAGGATTCTATTGTGTCACTGTGTCAGGTTTCTGAAATTATCTTGCAAGAGGGAGAGGCTTTTGATCAATTCTCCGTCGAGAGACTAAGGTAAAAACAAAGATGCTTCGTTTTTTTATTTCAAGTAAAATTTATTTTGTAACTAGTGATTATTCAAGACTCACTACTCTCTTTTTATTTCTTTGTTGTATGATTGCTGGCGGTGAAACATGGATTTTCTTTATTGTCCTCAGGTGTCTTCTGTTTATCCCGGGTTTTTACTATACACGGATACTACGCTTACAAAGGATACAAAAGTTTCTCCTTCTCAAACATACCCTCCATTTAACGCACTCGATCTCTTCTTTCTTACTCAATGTATAGTAGTAGGTGGTGGTGGTTGTTTCTGAGGGCAGTTTTTTTTATATTGCTTAATGACTAGTATGATGTTTACATGACTTGAATGATCTGTGTTTCATAGCTTGTCTGTGATTCTGTGAATACTGATACTAAATTTCTGTCTGTGATTCTGTGAATACTGATACTAAATTTTTGTCTGTGAATTACTAGTGGAATTGAGTGTTTATTGTTGAGTTACTTGAGTGAATCTCGTTAGTGGTGTTGAGTTGAGTCTAAGAGCTGAGTAGTAGTTCTTCAAGGTTAGTGGTGTTGAATTTCATTAGTGGTGTACGTAAAGTAATTGATTATTTGTTTATCTTTAGTAATTGACTGTTTGTTTAGATTTAGTAATTGACTGTTTGTTTATCTTTTGTTTCAGGCTGCAGCATGGACTCAAAAACAGTACAAAGAATGGCATCTCTTGAGACAGAAAACAAATTTATGGATTTGGAGTATAATGAAGATGAAGACACCCAAGAACATGAACATGATTTTAGTGTCAATGAACCTGCTCAGTCAACACATACTCAACGTCCAACGAGCTCCACACACATTCCACTAGCTCCACGAGCTCTAAGAGCTAAACGGACTAATTATGTATGTAAAAGAACTTCTAAGTGTTGGTTATACTTTACATCGGTAGGCATAAAGTCTGATGGTAAAGAAAGGGCTAAATGCCACTACTGCGGTATTAAGTTAGTCATAGATAGGACTCATGGAACTTCAACAATGACACGCCATTCACGCTCTTGTCCAAAAAAAAATGAAACTGAAGTTGTTGCATATGATCACAAAGTTGATAAGGAAATGGTATTTGAGATTTTAATTTATAATGACCTTCCTTTTCGCTATGTAGAATATGGAAAGGTTAGGGAGAGATAAGTATCTTAATCCAGACTGTGAGCCTATATGTAGACAAACTACTAGTAAGGAGGTGTATAAAAGATATGAAATAGAAAAGTTGAAGTTGAAAGAGGTTTTTGCAAGTTACCAAGGTCGAGTGTATTTTACTTCTGATTTGTGGACGAGTCGTATCCAAGTGAGGGGTTATATTTTCCTGATTGCTGCTTATTATATTGATGAGAAATGGAAGTTACACAGTCACATCTTGGCATTTTGCAATATCAAACCCGCACATACTGGTGAAGCAATAGCCAAGAAGATTTTTGATATCTTAAAGGATTTGGGGTTTGAGCGAAGAGTGTTTTTGCTCACCTTAGATAATACTTCTGCTAATGACAACATGCAAAAGATCCTTACTCATCGTTTGTAGAGTGGGAAGGGCTTGTTGTGTGATGGAAAGTTTCTCCATGTGAGGTGTTGCACACACACTTTGAATTTGATTGTCAAAAAGAATTAGAGTTAGGTTCTAGTCTTTTGGTGAACATTAAGGAGAGCGTTAAGTATGTGAAAGCTTCTTACTCAAGGAAGGACTTTTTTGCTGCGTGTGTTGAGAGTGTTGGTATTGAAAGCAACACTGCTGGTTTGTCCTTGGATGTGGATACACGATGGAACTCCACTTACGAGATGTTGGTGAGAGCACTCATGTTTCATAAAGCCTTTGCTAATCTGCAACTATATGATAAAAACTACAAATGTTTGCCTTCTCATGAAGAGTGGGATCTTGGTGAGAAGATTCTAGACTTTTTGAAGCCATTTAGTACAACCAGAACATACTTTCTAGAGTCAAATACCCTACAGCCAGTGTTTATTTCATGATAGTATGGAATATCGAGTTGTTGTTGAATAGGTATGCAAGGTTTAAGGATAATGAGATGAGATTAATGGTTGTCGATATGCAAAGTAAGTTTGCAAAATATTGGGATGAATACAGTCTTGTTTTGGCTATGGCAGCAGTACTAGATCCAAGGATTAAGCTACAAATGCTCAAGGAAGCTTATGATAAGCTTGATCCTAGAACTGTTGAGAAGAAGGTTGAAATCGTGAAGAAGAACTTGGAGTTGCTTTATAAAGAGTATAGTTTCAATCTTCAGAAAGTTCTTCCAGATTTCCAAGAAAAACTCCACATGAGCTTCTTACAGAATTACCTCTTGAAGATGATTTGGATGATGTAAGTATCTTACAAAAAGTTCTTGTTTATTTTAACCTCTTAATAGTTGGCTAATTGCTATTTTATCTCTAATTTTGTTTAAATGTAGGATTTGCTTGAGCTTGAAAGGTGTATCCAGTTTGTTTCAAACAACGAAAGGACAAATCTGGACATGTATTTAGCTGATACTAAGGTTGATATTTTGGCTTTCTCAGGTATGGAAGTGTTAGACTACTGGAAAGATAAGCGACACATATATGGTGACTTAGCTCTGCTTGCATGTGATATTCTCAGCATCCCTATCACTATTGTCGCCTCTGAATCAGCGTTTAGTGTGGGAGGTTGGGTTTTGAACCTTTTAGAAATTTCCTCATCCTTAAAACTGTTCAAGCATTGATTTGTACGCGAAACTGGTTGTGTGGGTTCGCCGAGTTTGAAGGTAAGGAATTAGTTTATAGTTTAATTGGTAACTCATTGTTTGAATGACTTCTTTGATTAGTTGATGTAGGAGACATCGAGGAGTACTTTGATTATAATGATGAGGTTGCTAATAAAAGGCAAGTAGCTCAGAAGAAATTGAAGATTCAAGCATATGATATATTGATATATGGTAAATACTCTGTCACTCGTCAATGTGTCATGTTTGTGTAGTTGGTTCGTATAGTTAGAGTGATTAAGACATGTTTGTTAGAAAAGAAAATGGGGAGTGATTAGTGTTAATTAGGCAAGTACATAGAGGTTTTTGTCTTGTTTATTCTCTTGGTGTCTTCTTTGGCTGTTTTAGCTTTTACTCATGAATCAAGCATCTTGTTGTTGGCTATGAATATGTGATAAACGTTTTTTGTTGTTGGCTTGTTGCAGAGCAATGAGTGTTACAAGAGACTCAAGAGTCAAGAGACTTGGGGAATTTGAGTAAAGTTCTATTTAACTTTGTTATATGATTCATAATTTGAGAATGTAAACTTGGTTTTTAATTTCATTGAAGACATACATGAATAAAAACATATTTTTCATTTATATGATTATAGAGTTGCTAAAAACATTTAAATTTCGGTTAAATTTGATATGCAAAAAATTATTGACTTGTAAAAAGATTAAATGGGCTAACCCTGGTCCAGCTTTAACCCTTAACAAAAGATATGGTTAAAACATAGCTGGGTTTGAACAGAACTAGGCTTATAGTAAACAATAGGCCCTAATCATGTACATAACATCTCCCTACTCCTCGACACCTTGTTGTTCATCCTCAAGCAAGGCAAAAAGTTTGTCTATCTTCTGGTGTATGTAGACATACTTGTCACTCGCACCTCCCCGGACTCTGGTACAAGGCGTGATTGACACCTTAGCTCGAAAGTTCTCAATCAAAGATATGGGGAACTTGAGTTATTTTCTTGGCATTTAAACTATCCGAACTGCAAATGGAATGCATCTGATGCAACGAAAGTATGTCACTGATATTTTGATGAAAACAAAAATGCTTCATTCAAAACCAGTCTCGACGCCAATGATTTCCTCGCTGAAACTCACCCTTTCGCACCGTTGCAAAACTCTCTGATCCTCGCGAGTTTCGACAGATTGTCGGGAGACTTCAGTCCTCTCTTTAACCATACCAACATCTCGTACGCAGTCAACAATTTTTCTCAGTTCATGCACCAGCCTACAACTGATCATTGGCTTGCCGTCAAGCGTCTTCTACGATATCTCTCCGGTATGCTCAGCCATGGTATCTTCCTCCGCAAACAAACACACCACTTCATGGTTTTGATGCAGTTTATGCTATTGAGGCAACCTGCCACGCACCTGATGCATTTTGTCATATCTAACAGCTATTTTTGCATGTTTTCTTCCCTGCAATTATAAGCATATTATGATTCATCATTATTTTAAAAAAAATATCAACAACAATATATATGCTACCAGAGATATTCAGAGTGCTAAAGACCAAACAATGTTTAGCTGCCTATAAATGGTGAATGAGTGATGCATTTGACCCTGATAACACCCAATATTAGAAGATAATGGTGTCTAGTGTAGTCTCTTGCATCATCTACTCCATATTATCTTTGCATCTATTTGTCCATGTGAATACAAACAAAGATTTTGTTGTGCAGGCGGATATAGAGATTGGAGATGGTCTCCCTGACATTAGGTTGACTTCAAAAATGCATTTGAAGCCCTGAAGCAGGCCGGTTTTAAAGTAAGTATCTGACTGATTACAAATCCTCTTTATTTCCAAACACAAAACATTTTCAACAGTACTATTATCATCTGAGTTTGATAAAAACATGGTATGAGAAAAGGATCTGGCAGAGGACTCTCCAGTTCCATGATACTTACCTCTGGACAAAAATCACTTTTCACTTGGTAGCTTCCACCTAACAGTTGTTTGTACGGTTCATAACCAAAAACATGGTAGGCAAAATGATAATTTTAATGTGACTAATCTGTCAAATCTCATCAACTAAGACTTGTTCATATATATATATATATATATATATATATATATATATATATATATATATATATATATATATCCGAACTTGTCATTATTATTTTTAGGTGAAGGTCCTTGAGTACATAAGACTCGCATTTAATGGAAGCTAACAGGTTTTAGATTTTCTGGAGAAGGATTAGTCAACGGTGGAAAGTGAGAGGATTTTCACTTACCTCAAGTTTTATGGTCAAATTGTAAATTTGTGTGTTAACACGAAATAGATTTTCTGTTACAGGAATAAGAAGGCGGGTCTGTTAGAGCGATACTAACGACTTGCGAGTCTGTTAGAGAGATACTAACGACTAGGACACGTCGAAGGTTTGGCTTGAAGGAAGAAGTTTGTTAGGTTCATCGTTATGGTCAGTTGGAGCGATACCAATGACCAGTGAAAGAAGGACAATTGTCAATACGAAGAACATAGTTATATAAACAGAGTAGTTTTACGAGTTAATAGATTCATTCAAAAATTGTGATTGTAATCTTCTTTGAACGTTAGACACTCTGTAATTCGACTTTTAGTTCTTATTGGGAAAGATTGTTCTTATTCATAATCTTTTGCAAGGAACTACGATTTGGTGTTTGTTATGAACGGCGAATCGGTGTAGCATAACGACAACTTGTGTATATCGTTATCAGTGGTATCAGAGCAATCACATTCTCAGAAGCGGAGTTGATCGTGATCGAAAGTATGACAGAAACGAGATCGCAGGCGGTGGCGAGAAGTACGGCGGTACGAGATACAGACAGAGCTGCGGCGTCGCGATTTGAAGCGTTAGAGAAAGCGATGGAGCTGCAGCGTGAACATACATCTCATCTTGGTGCGAGTGTTCGAGAGATGATCATGGCGGTTAATACGATGACCAATCAGAATCCAATAAATGCGTCGACAAGTGATACAGCTATGGAACGCAATGTGGATCAGATAATTGCAGAAAATGGAGTAAGTGAAGTTTATCCACAAGGTTATCGTCGTCACAACAATGGTATGACACGACTTACTAAAATCGATTTTCCCCGATTTGATGATAGTAAGATGAAAGAATGGTTTCCGAAGGTAGAGCAATTTTTCTTAATTGATGAAACACCAGAGGAATCGAAAGTGAGTATTGCATCTATACATTTTGATGGTGAGGCTGCAGCGTGGCATCAGGCTTTAGTACAGGAAGATACCGAAGCTTTGATGCTAAGGAATTGGAAGGGTTATAGGAATAGACTCAAAGAAAGATTTGAGGAAGTCCTTGATGATCCGATTGCTGAGCTGAAAGAACTGAAAGAAACTGAAGGTATAGCAGAATATCATGTGAAGTTTGAGTTGATTAAAGCAAGATTGCACATGTCTGAGGAGTATTTGTTGAGTGCATACTTGGCTGATTTGCATTTGGAAACACAAATGCATGTGAGGATGTTTCACCCCACGTCAACTCGTGAATGTTTAGTTCTTGGAAGACTGTATGAAAGAGCTCATCCTCGCAAAGATAATAAGAACAATTGGGTTCAGCACAAGAATTTGTTGCAAGCTAATCAGCAGAAGGGAATCATCACAGTAAGAAGAGAGGAAGGGACTAAGAACAGGGATGAAGCTGTGAAACAGAGAGAAGTTCAGGGAAAAATGAAACCATTTTTGTCTCAGGACGAGATGAGTGACAGGAGAGCGAAGGGATTATGTTACTACTATGATGAAAAATTCACCCTCGGTCATTATTTGAAAATCAGAAAGACACAATTGTTTTCAATGGAGTGTGAAGAAGATGATTTGTTTCAGAACGAGCTAGAAAATGTGGAGAATGAAGAACATTCTCAGATGGAAGAACAAGCAAAGATATCAATCAATGCTATATCGGGTATTACAGATTACACAACAATGAAAGTCCGTGGATATCACGGAAAGAAGGCGATCTATGTTCTTACTGATTCAGGGTCAAACACACAACTTTATAGACACTAAGGTTACAGAATTATTAGGCTGTAGATTAAAGGAAGCATGGAGAATGAAAGTGGTTGTGGCAGATGGTAATAGGATTACATTGAGTGGTAAGATTGAAGCTTTGTAGTGGGAATTCTAAGGACAACAATTCCTTTCTGACTTCATGGTTATTCCGTTAGGAGGACATGATGTTGTATTGGGGGTTCAATGGCTGGCTAAGTTGGGTCCTATCACTTGGGACTTTGAGAAACTTGAGATGAGATTTAAGTTGGGTAATCAAAGAGTGCTTTTAACGAGTATTAAACTAGGATCTGTGAGGGAGGTAAAGTTTAAAAAGAAGCATAAGTCTCATGACTCAGATATGCAGTTGTATATGATTTATGCATATGAAGAATCTGAGGAAACGCCACTGAGTTTAAAGGTTTTGGTTGTTCACTCTGAGCGAATGAAGGATGACCAGTGTATAGAAGAGCTGACTGAGGAGTTTGCTGATATTTTTCAAGAACCAAAGGCTTTACTGCCATTCAAAACAAATCATAATCATAAAATTGTTTTGAAAGAAGGAGTTAAACATGTTAATCAACGGCCTTATCGGTATGTTGTTTACCAGAAAAATGAAGTAGATAAGATGGTACAAGATTTGTTACAAGCAGGGACGGTTCAACCGAGTTCAAGTCCTTACTCATCACCAGTTGTTTTAGTCAAAAAAGGATAATACGTGGAGACTATGCATGGACTATAGGAGACTGAACAATCTAACTGTCAAAGACAGGTTCCCTATTCCGCTCATTGACGATTTGATGAATGAATTGGGAGGTTCTTCAGTCTACTCGAAAATTGATTTGTGGACAGGTTATCATCAGCTGCGAATGGGGAAGGATGATGTACATAAGAAAGCTTTTAAAACACATAGCGGTCATTATGAGTACTAAGTCATGCCATTTGGCTTGACTAACGCCCATGCAACGTTTCAAGGATGGATTAATGATGTCTTCAAAGAGTACCTCAGGAAGTTTGTTCTCATATTCTTTGATGATATCTTAATCTACAGTTGTGACTTGTCAGATCATTTGCAGCACCTCTGGAAAGTCTTTGAAGTAATGAGAGCTAACAATGTGACACCCCCGATCATAGATGACCGGAAATGACACGGTCGATGCTCCCTGAAAGCCGACCCGAGGTTCCCGAATACTTCCGAGTTCCTTGGACTAGCAATCTGAGAACATTGACGCTCCTATCGGATATCACTTAAGGCTTTTCAACCCGACCAAGCAATACCCGATAGTTAGTTCGTCCCGGACAAAGACTAATATCATATGGAACCCGTACTTTAGAAAATTCTTTATACATTATATATTTATTCATTCAAAAATCATCTTACAAAAATGTTATAGGTCGACCTTGAAGTTATCGAAAAACAAGCTTTATACCAAAGCTATATACAAAACGTCTTGCAAGGATAATAAATCTACCGCTGGCTAATGTTGTTCCTTCCCGTCCTAGAGTAAGGTCTCCCACCTACTGGTAACCTGCATCACAAATGAGTCATGAGTAACTAGTTTACTCAGTGAGTCTAATCCCACACCCCAACATATATCAATAATATCCCGAGCAATGAACTCCATTTGTATGCAGTGGATATATATTTCATAACTAATAAAAATATATATAAGGCTTATCATTCCCTCGATGTGAATCTCATCTTAAACATCACCTCCACGATACCCGCCATTCACTCATACTTATAATATATATATACTAAACCCGGAAAACCAACAAGGCTAACCGAGTCTAGCGGGAAACTAATTATAACTATCATCTCCATCAGATATTCCAATATCAAACATCTAACGCTGCACGCAGTTACACGGCCTCCAGGGTGCGACCCCATCATCGTGTCTTCGTGACTTTGTTCCATATCGCAGGACCAATTCACGGCAATGCGGGAAGTTTGGGAGAGTGAGTATACAATAAGATTTCACATGATTTATAATTATATACTTAGTAATATACTTATATATTAGTACTTGAGAACAAGTACTAAGGCTCGGGATAAACCTCAAATAATAATTCATAATATTTCTTAAGTTTTTACATAAGTAAACACCTCACATTCAATTATAGATTAAGATAATTTGCTTATCAATCAACCATATTCAGTATGCAATCATGCATACTCATTCATAACTTATTCATCATCTATCTAGACTCACCATTGAATCCATGAGATTGGCTAAGGAAGAGACTCGAGCTCAAGCTAATCACACTCCACTTAACTCCTGATTCAAGACAACAAGAAGAATCCGACTGATACCATCACTGACCTCGACCATCTGAAACAGAGCATTTCAGTGCAGACGATCATTAATACAACAGTTCTGTTCTGAAGAAGCAACTTAAATCAGATTAGTTCGGTTCAGGACAAGCTTTAATATTTCAGTTCAAGGATAGGTAAGCTTGGTTCAGTTAAGATCAAACCAAGATCAATTCAGTTTAGAATAAAATTAATTTAGTTTGGATTAAATCCAATCAGCTCATATATGATTAGTTAACAGTTGCATGAGACTGATTTAATCCAAAACTAACTAAACTGAACTGTACAAGAGCTTAGATAACTGATCCATACAGTATCTTAAGATATCATCAACTGGTTCTAATCAGTTCACAACAGCTTAGCTTGGTTCTACTCAGACCATATCAGTTCAAGACAAGTTCAGATCCTAGACAAAACGGCTCAGATCAGTACTAAACAAGATCAAATCTGTTCGGTTAAACTTAACAATAAATCATTTCAGCTAAGTTGTTGAGATGCTAGGCGGCCATGAACTGAACTAATATCAATCCAAATAATGGTTTAATAAATTGATCCAGACAGAAAGATCAACTACTCATTCAGCTGGTTCCAATCTAAACTGATCTGAATCAAAAGGCAAAACAGTTTACCGGTTAAAATCAAACACTGTCTGAACTCATCTGATACACCATGTTAGGATGAAGCCACGCCCAACCTGATCAGTACCATATCAAGTCAAGGTTGAATTCATTCAGAAAAATCTCAAGTGTAGCCAAACCAA